>CM050327.1:73685323-73794029 GCA_027475135.1 Bactrocera correcta
GTTAAACTAATGATTTGAAGCATTTCGATATCGATAGCTAAATGTGTATGTAAAAGAAAATCGAATTTATACCTAAACATAAGATCACGGAATTCTTCCAAATGTACTGTCGTTATGCCGCCATGTCTTTATGTCACCTTCATTACGTTAAAGAAGGTTAACTAACTTAAATATGTTAAACGAATGCTATGAAGCATAGAACTGAAGTTGGATTTAACGGTACACTTCAGTGCGTTAAAGAAGGTTTATTAACTTAAACATGTTAAACTAATGATTTTTGGCATTTCGATATAGATTGCTAAATGTGTATATACAAGAAAATCGAATTTATACCTAAATATAAGACCACGGAATTCTTCTAAATGCACTGCCGTTATGCCGTTAAGGCTTTATGTAGACTTCAGTGAGCTAAAAAATGTTTATTAACTTAATATGTTAAACTAATGATTTGAAGCATTTTGATATCGACTGCTAAATGTGCAGATGCAAGAAAATCGACTTTACACCTAAATATAAAATTATAACATTACGGAATTCTTCTAAATTCACTGCCGTTATACCGTTAAGGCTTTATGTAGACTTCAGTAAGCTAAAAAATGTTTATTAACTTAATATGTGAAACTAATGATTTGAAGCATTTAGATATCGATAGCTAAATATGTATATACAAGAAAATCGACTTCGTACCTAAATATAAGATTATTGAGTTCTTCTACATGCACTCCCGTTATACCTCCATGGCTGTATGCCCACTTCAGATCGTTAAAGAAGGTTTATTTACTTAAATATGATAAACTAATGAGCTGAAGCTTTTCTATATCGGTTGCTAAATGTATATATACAAGAAAACAGATTTTATACCTAAATATAAGATCACGGAATTCTTCCAAATGTACTGACGTTATGCCGCCATGTCTTTATGTCACCTTCATTACGTTAAAGAAGGTTAACTAACTTAAATATGTTAAACGAATGCTATGAAGCATAGAACTGAAGTTGGCTTTAACGGTACACTTCAGTGCGCTAAAGAAGGTTTATTAACTTAAACATGTTAAACTAATGATTTTTGGCATTTCGATATAGATTGCTAAATGTGTATATACAAGAAAATCGACTTTATACCTAAATATAAGATTACGGAATTCTTCTAAATGCACTGTCGTTATGCCGCCATTGCTCTATATCACCTTTATTACGTTAAAGAAGGTTAACTAACTTAAATATGTTAAACTAATGATTTGAAGCATTTCGATATCGATAGCTAAATGTGTATATACAAGAAAATCGACGTTTTACATGAATATAAGACTACCGAATTCTTCCAAATATACTGTCGTTATGCCGCCATGGCTTTATATCAACTTCAATACGTTAAAGAAGGTTAATTAACTTAAATATGTTAATCCTGTTATTTGAAGCATTTCGATATCGATTGCTTAATGCATATATACCAGAAAATCGACTTTATACCTAAATATATGATTACGGAATTCTTCTAAATGCACTGTCGTTATGCCGCCATGGCTTTATATAACCTTCATTACGGTAAAGAAGGTTAACTAACTTAAATATGTTAAACTAATGATTTGAAGCATTTCGATATCGTTTGCTAAATGTGTATGTATAACAAAATCGACTTTCTGCCTAAACATAAGATAACGGAATTCATCTAAATATACTGCCTTTATGCCTTTTTGCTTTTTTTTAAACTTCAGTAAGATTAAGAAGGTTAATTAACTTAAATATGCTAAACCAGTTATTTGATGCATTTCGATATAGGTTGCTAAATGTGTAGATACAAGAAAATCGACTTTATACCTAAATATAAGATAACGGAATTCTTCTACATGCACTGCCGTTATGCCGCCATAGCTTTATGCCAACTTCAGTTCGTTAAAGAAGGTTTATTAACTTAAATATGTTAAACTAATGAGTTGAAGCATCTCGATATCGATTGCTAAATATGTATATACAACAAAATCGACTTTATACCTAAATATAAGATTTCGGAATTCTTCTAAATGCACTGCCGTTATGCCGCCATGGCTTTATATCAACTTCAATACGTTAAAGAAGGTTAATTAACTTAAATTTGTTAAACTAATGATTTGAAGCATTTCGATATCGATAGCTAAATGTGTATGTAAAAGAAAATCGAATTTATACCTAAACATAAGATCACGGAATTCTTCCAAATGTACTGTCGTTATGCCGCAATGTCTTTATGTCACCTTCATTACGTTAAAGAAGGTTAACTAATTTAAATATGTTAAACGAATGCTATGAAGCATAGAACTGAAGTTGGCTTTAACGGTACACTTCAGTGCGTTAAAGAAGGTTTATTAACTTAAAAATGTTAAACTAATGATTTTTGGCATTTCGATATAGATTGCTAAATGTGTATATACAAGAAAATCGAATTTTTACCTAAATATAAGATAACCGAATTCTTCTAAATGCACTGCCGTTATGCCGTTAAGGCTTTATGTAGACTTCAGTAAGCTAAAAAATGTTTACTAACTTAATATGTTAAACTAATGATTTGAAGCATTTAGATATCGATAGCTAAATGTGTATATACAAGAAAATTGACTTTATATTTAAATATAAGATTACGGAATTCTTCCAAATGTACTGTCGTTATGCCGCTATGGCTTTATGTCAACCTCAATACGTTAAAGAAGGTTAATTAACTTAAAAATGTTAAACTAATGATTTGAAGCATTTTGATATCGACTGCTAAATGTGCAGATGCAAGAAAATCGACTTTACACCTAAATATAAAATTATAACATTACGGAATTCTTCTAAATGCACTGCCGTTATACCGTAAAGGCTTTATGTAGACCTCATTAGGCTAAAAAATGTTTATTAACTTAATATGTTAAACTAATGATTTGCAGCATTTCGATATCGATTGCTAAATGTGTATATACAAAAAAAATCGAATTTATACCTAAATATAAGCCGTTATGCCACCATGGCTTTGTGTTAACTTCAGTGCGTTAAAGTAGGTTTGTTAACTTAAATATGTTAAACTAATGATTTGAAGCATTTTGCCGTTATACCGCCATGGCTTTGTGTTAACTTCAGTGCGTTAAAGTAGGTTTGTTAACTTAAATATGTTAAACTAATGATTTGAAGATTTTCGAAATCGATTGCTAAATGCATATATACAACAAAATCGACTTTATACCTAAATATAAGATTACGGAATTCTTCAAATGCACTGCCGTTATACCGTTATGGCTTTATATCAACTTCAGTTAGTTAAAGAAGGTTTATTAATTTAAATATGTTAAACTAATGATTTGAAGCATTTCGATATCGATTGCTAAATGAGTATATACAAGAAAATCGACTTTATACCTAAATATAAGTTTACGGAATTCTTCAAATGCACTGCCGTTATACCGTTATGGCGTTTGTAGACTTTAGTAAGATAAAGAGGGTTAATTAGCTTAAACATGTTAAACTAATGATTTGAAGATTTTCGAAATCGATTGCTAAATGCATATATACAAGAAAATCGACTTTATACCTAAATATAAGTTTACGGAATTCTTCAAATGCACTGCCGTTATACCGTTATGGCGTTTGTAGACTTTAGTAAGATAAAGAGGGTTAATTAACTTAAATATGTTAAACGAATGATTTGAGGTATTTCGATATCGATTGCTAAATGTGTATATACAAGAAAATCGACTTTATACCTAAATATATGATAACGGAATTCTTCTACATGCACTGCCGTTATGCCGTTAAGGCGTTTGTAGACTTCAGTAAGATAAAGGGGGTTAATTAACTTAAATATGTTAAACTAATGGTTTGAAGAATTTCGATATCGATTGCTAAATGTGTATATACAAAAAAATCGACTTTATACCTAAATATAAGATTACGGAATTCTTCTAAATGCACTGCCCTTATGCAGTTATATCTTTGTGTTAATTTCAGTGCGTTAAAGTAGGTTTGTTAACTTAAATATGTCAAACTAATGATTTGAAGCATTTCGGTATCAATTGTTAAATGTGTTTCTAAAAGAAAATCGACTTTATACCTAAATATAAGATTACGGAATTCTTCTAAATGCACTGCCGTTATGCAGTTATGGCTTAATGTTAACTTCTGTTCGTTAAAGAAGGTTTATTAACTTAAATATGTTAAACTAATGATTTGAAGCATTTCGATTTCGATTGCTAAATGAGTATATACAAGAAAATCGACTTTATACCTAAATATAAGATTACGTAATTCTTCTAAATGCTTTGCCGTTATGCCATTAAGGCGTTTGTAGACTTCAGTAAGCTAAATAGGGTTAATTAACTTAAATATGTTAAACTAATGATTTGAAGCATTTCGATATCGATTACTAAATGAGTATTACAAGAAAATCGACTAATCGACTAATCGACTATCGAATAAATGCTTTGCCGTTATGCCATTAAGGCGTTTGTAGACTTCAGTAAGATAAAGAGGGTTAATTAACTTAAATATGTTAAACTAATGATTTGAAGCATTTCGATTTCGATTGCTAAATGAGTATATACAACAAAATCGACTTTATACCTAAATATAAGATTACGTATTTCTTCAAAATGCTTTACCGTTATGCCGTTAAGGCGTTTGTAGACTTCAATAAGATAAAGAGGGTTAATTAACTTAAATATGTTAAACGAATGATTTGAGGCATTTCGATATCGATTGCTAAATGTGTATATACAAGAAAATCGACTTAATACCTAAATATATGATAACGGAATTTTTCTACATGCACTGCCGTTATGCCGTTAAGGCGTTTGTAGACTTCAGTAAGATAAAGGGGGTTAATTAACTTAAATATGTTAAACTAATGGTTTGAAGCATTTCGATATCGATTACTAAATGAGTATTACAAGAAAATCGACTAATCGACTAATCGACTATCGAATAAATGCTTTGCCGTTATGCCATTAAGGCGTTTGTAGACTTCAGTAAGATAAAGAGGGTTAATTAACTTAAATATGTTAAACTAATGATTTGAAGCATTTCGATTTCGATTGCTAAATGAGTATATACAACAAAATCGACTTTATACCTAAATATAAGATTACGTATTTCTTCAAAATGCTTTGCCGTTATGCCGTTAAGGCGTTTGTAGACTTCAGTAAGATAAAGAGGGTTAATTAACTTAAATATGTTAAACGAATGATTTGAGGCATTTCGATATCGATTGCTAAATGTGTATATACAAGAAAATCGACTCTATACCTAAATATGAGAGTACGGAACTCTTCCAAATGTACTGTCGTAATGCCACCATGGCTTTATATCAACTTAAATACGTTAAAAAAAGGTTAATTAACTTAAATATGTTAAACTAATTATTTTAAGCATTTAGATATCGATTGCTAAATGTGTATATACAACAAAATCGAATTTATACCTAAATATAAGCTTACGGAATTTTCTAAATGCACTGCCGTTAGGCCGGCATGGCTTTGTGTTAACTTCAGTGCGTTAAAGAAGCTTTATTTAATTAAATATGTTAAACCAGTTATTTGAAGCATTTCGATACCGATTGCTTAATTCATATATAAAAGAAAATCGACTTTATACCTAAATATATGATTACGGAATTCTTCCAAATGTACTGTCGTTATGCCATCATGGCTTTATATCAACTTCAATACGTTAAAAAAGGTTAATTAACTTAAATATGTTAAACTAATGATTTGCATTTAGATATCGATTGCTAAATGTAAGTATACAAAAAAATTGAATTTATACCTAAATATAAGATTACGGATTTCTTCTACATGCACTGCCGTAATGTCGCCATGGCTTTGTGTTAACTTCAGTGCGTTAAAGTAGGTTTATTAACTTAAATATGTCAAACTAATGATTTGAAGCATTTCGATATCGATTGCTAAATCAGTATATACAAGAAAATCGACTTTATACCTAAATATAAGATTACCTAATTCTTCTAAATGCTTTGCCGTTATGCCGTTAAGGCGTTTGTAGACTTCAGTAAGATAAAGAGGGTTAATTAACTTAAATATGTTAAACTAATGGTTTGAGGCATTTCGATATCGATTGCTAGGTGTGTATATAAAAGAAAATCGACTTTATACCTAAATATAAGATTACGGAATTCTTCTAAATGCACTGCCGTAATGTCGCCATGGCTTTGTGTTAACTTCAGTGCGTTAAAGTAGGTTTATTAACTTAAATATGTCAAACTAATGATTTGAAGCATTTCGATATCGATTGCTAAATCAGTATATACAAGAAAATCGACTTTATACCTAAATATAAGATTACCTAATTCTTCTAAATGCTTTGCCGTTATGCCGTTAAGGCGTTTGTAGACTTCAGTAAGATAAAGAGGGTTAATTAACTTAAATATGTTAAACTAATGGTTTGAGGCATTTCGATATCGATTGCTAGGTGTGTATATAAAAGAAAATCGACTTTATACCTAAATATAAGATTACGGAATTCTTCTAAATGCACTGCCGTTATGGCTTTATGTTAACTTCAGTTCGTTTAAGAAGGTTTATTAACTAAAATATGTTAAACCAGTTATTTGAAGCATTTCGATACCGATTGCTTAATTCATATATACAAGAAAATCGATTTTATACCTAAATATATGATTACGGAATACTTCCAAATGTACTGTCGTTATGCCACCATGGCTTTATATCAACTTCAATACGTTAAAAAAGTTTAATTAACTTAAATATATTAAACTAATGATTTGAAGCATTTAGATGTCGATTGCTAAATGTGTATATACATAAAAATCGAATTTATACCTAAATATAAGATTACGGATTTCTTCTACATGCACTGCCGTTATGTCGCCATGGCTTTGTGTTAACTTCAGTGCATTAAAGTAGGTTTGTTAACTTAAATATCTCAAACTAATGATTTGAAGCATTTTGATATCGATTACTAAATGAGTATTACAAGAAAATCGACTTTATACCTAATTAAAAGATAATGTACTTCTTCCAAATGCTTTGCCGTTATGCCGTTAAGGCGTTTGTAGACTTCAGTAAGATAAAGAGGGTTAATTAACTTACATATATTAAACTAATGATTTGAAGCATTTCGATATCGATTGCTAAATGTGTATATACAAGAAAATCGACTTTATACCTAAATATATGATAACGGAATTCTTCTACATACACTGCCGTTATGCCGTTAAGGCGTTTGTAGACTTCAGTAAGACAAAGGGGGTTAATTAACTTAAATATGTTAAACTAATGATTTGAAGCATTTCGATATCGATTGCTAAATGTGTATATACAAGAAAATCGACTTTATACCTAAATATATGATAACGGAATTCTTCTACATACACTGCCGTTATGCCGTTAAGGCGTTTGTAGACTTCAGTAAGATAAAGGGGGTTAATTAACTTAAATATGTTAAACTAATGATTTGAAGCATTTCGATATCGATTGCTAAATGTGTATATACAACAAAATCGACTTTATACTTAAATATGAGCTTAGGGAATTCTTCTAAATGCACTGCCGTTATGCCATTATGGCTTTATGTTAACTTCAGTTCGTTAAAGAAGGTTTATTAACTTAGATATGTTACACCAGTTATTAGAAGCATTTCGAAATCGATTGCTTAATGCATATATACAAGAAAATCGACTTTATACCTAAATATGAGATTACGGAATTCTTCCAAATGTACTGTCGTTATGCCGCCATGGCTTTATATCAACTTCAATATTTTAAAGAAGATTAATTAACTTAAATATGTTAAACTAATGATTTGAGGCATTTCGATATCGATTGCTAAGTGCATATATAAAACAAAATCGACTTTATACCTAAATATAAGCTTACGGAATTCTTCTAAATGTACTGCCGTTATTTCGTTATGGCTTTATGTTAACTTCAGTTCGTTAAAGAAGGTTTATTAACTTAGATATGTTACACCAGTTATTTGAAGCATTTCGAAATCGATTGCTTAATGCATATATACAAGAAAATCGACTTTATACCTAAATATAAGATTACGGAATTCTTCCAAATGTACAGTCGTTATGTCGCCATGGCTTTATATAAACTTCAATATGTTAAAGAAGGTTAATTAACTTAAATAAGTTAAACTAATGATTTCAGGCATTTCGATATCGATTGCTAAATGTGTATATACAACAAAATCGACATTATACCTAAATATAAGATTACGAAATTCTCCCAAATGCACTGCCGTTATACTGTTATGGCTTTATGTAAACTTCAGTAAGATAAAGAAGGTTAACTTACTTAAATATGTTAAACTAATGATTTGAAGCATTTCGATATCGATTGCTAAATGCGTATTTACAAGAAAATCGACTTTATACCTAAATATAAGATTACGGAATTGTTCCAAATGCACTGCCGTTACACCGTTAAGGCTTTTGTAGACTTTAGTAAGATAAAGAGGGTTAATTAGCTTTAATACGTTAAACTAATGATTTGAAGCATTTCGATATCGATTGCTAAATTTGTATATACAACAAAATCGATTTTATACCTAAATATAAGATAACGTAATTCTTCTAAATGCTTTGCTGTTATGCCGTTAAGCCGTTTGTAGACTTAAGTAAGATAAAGAGGGTTAATTAACTTAAATATGTAAAACTAATGATTTAAAGCATTTCGAAATCGATTGCTTAATGCATATATTCAAGAAAATCGACTTTATACCTAAATCTAAGTTTACGGAATTCTTCTAAATGCACTGCCGTTATGCCGCCATGGCTTTATGTTAACTTCAGTGCGTTAAAGAAGCTTTATTAACTTAAATATGTTAAACCAGTTATTTGAAGCATTTCGATATCGTTTGCTTAATGCATATATACAAGAAAATCGGCTTTATACCTAAATATAAGATTACGGAATTCTTCCAAATGTACTGTCGTTATGCCACCATGGCTTTATATCAACTTCAATACGTTAAAAAAGGTTAACTAACTTAAATATGTTAAACTAATGATTTGAAGCATTTAGATATCGATTGCTAAATGTGTATGTACAAGAAACTCGACTTTATACCTAAATATAAGATTACGGATTTCTTCTACATGCACTGCCGTTATGCCGCTATGGCCTTGTGTTAACTTCAGTGCTTTAAAGTAGGTTTGTTAACTTAAATATGTTAAACTAATGATTTGAAGCATTTCAAAATCGATTGCTAAATGCATATATACAAGAAAATCGACTTAATACCTAAATATAAGATTACGGAATTCTTCTAAATGCACTGCCGTTATACCGTTATGGCTTTATCTTAACTTTAGTGCGTTAAAGAAGCTTTATTAAACCAGTTATTTGAAGCATTTCAATATCGATTGCTTAATGCATATATACAAGCAAATCGACTTTATACCTAAATATAAGATTACGAAATTCTTCCAAATGTACTGTCGTTATGCCGCCATGGCTTCATATCAACTTCAATACGTTAAAGAAGGATAATTAACTAAAATATGTTAAACTAATGATTTGAAGCATTTCGATATCGATTGCTAAATGTGTATATACAAAAAAATCGAATTTATACCTAAATATAAGATTACGGATTTCTTCTACATGCACTGTCGTTATGCCGCCATGGCTTTGTGTTAACTTCATTGCGTTAAAGTAGGTTTGTTATCTTAAATATGTTAAACTAATGATTTGAAGCATTTCGATATCGAATGCTAAATGAGTGTATACAAGAAAATCGACTTTATACCTAAATATAAGATTACCTAATTCTTCTAAATGTACTGTCGTTATGCCGTTGAGGCGTTTGTAGACTTCAGTAAGATAAAGAGGATTAATTAACTTAAATATGTTAAACTAATGATTTGAGGCATTTCGATATCGATTTCTAAATGTGTATATACAAGCAAATCCACTTTATACCTAAATATAAGATTACGGAATTCTTCTAAATGCACTGCCGTCATGCCGTTATGGCTTTATGTTAACTTCTGTTCGTTAAAGAAGGTTAATTAACTTAAATATGTTAAACTAATGATTTGAAGCATTTCGATATTGATTGCTAAATGTGCATATACAAGAAAATCGAATTTATACCTAAATAGAAGATTACGGAATTCTTCTACATGCACTGCCGTTATGCCGCCATGGCTTTTTGTTAACTTCAGTGCGTTAAGGTTGGTTTGTTAACTTAAATATGTTAAACTAATGATTTGAAGCATTCCGCTATCGATTGCTAAATGAGTATATACAAGAAAATCGACTTTATACCTAAATATAAGGTTACTTAATTCTTCTAAATGCACTGCCGTTATGCTGCCATGGATTTATGCCAACTTCAGTTCGCTAAAGAAGGCTTATTAACCTAAATATGTTAAACTAATGATTTGAAGCATGTCGATATCGATAGCTAAATGAGTATATACAAGAAAATCGACTTTATACCTAAATATAAGATTATGGAATTCTTCCAAATGCACTGCCGTTATGCCGTTAAGGCTTTTGTAGACTTTAATAAGATAAAGAGGGTTAGTTAACTTAAATATGTTAAACTTATGATTTGAAGCATTTCGATATCGATTGCTAAATGAGTATATACAAGAAAATCGACTTTATACCTAAATATAAGATTACGGAATTATTCTAAATGCACTGCCGTTATGCTGCCATGGATTTATGCCAACTTCAGTTCGTTAAAGAAGGTTTATTAACCTAAATATGTTAAACTAATGATTTGAAGCATGTCGATATCGATAGCTAAATGAGTATATACAAGAATATCGAATTTATACCCAAATATAAGATTACGGAATTCTTCCAAATGTACTGTCGTTATGCCGCCATGGCTTTATATCAACTTCAATATGTTAAAGAAGGTTAATTAACTTAAATATGTTAAACTAATGATTTGAGGCATTTCGATATCGATTGCTAAATGTGTATATACAACAAAATCGACTTTATACCTAAATATAAGCTTGCGAAATTCTCCCAAATGCACTGCCGTTGTACCGTTATGGCTTTATGTAAACTTCAGTAAGATAAAAAAGGTTAATTAACTTAAATATGTTAAACTAATGATTTGAAGCATTTCGATATCGGTTTCTAAATGCGTATGAACAAGAAAATCGACTTTATACCTAAATATAAGATTACGGAATTATTCTAAATGCACTGCCGTTATGTCGCCATGGATTTATATCACCTTCATTACGTTAAAGAGGGTTAACTAACTTAAATATGTTAAACTAATGATTTGAAGCATTTCGATATCGATTGCTAAATGAGTATATACAAGAAAATCGACTTTATACCTAAATATAAGATTACGGAATTCTTCCAAATGCACTGCCGTTACGCCGTTAGGGCTTTTGTAGACTTTAGTAAGATAAAGAAGGTTAATTAGCTTAAATATGTTAAACTAATGATTTGAAGCATTTCGATATCGATTGCTAAATGTGTATATACAACAAAATCGACTTTATACCTAAATATAAGATTACGTAATTCTTCTAAATGCTTTGCCGTTATGCCGTTAAGCCGTTTGTAGACTTCAGTAAGATAAAGAGGGTTAATTAACTTAAATATGTTAAACTAATGATTTGAAGCATTTCGATTTCGATTGCTAAATGAGTATATACAACAAAATCGACTTTATACCTAAATATAAGATTACGTAATTCTTCTAAATGCTTTGCCGTTATGCCGTTAAGCCGTTTGTAGACTTCAGTAAGATAAATGGGGTTAATTAACTTAAATATGTTAAACTAATGATTTGAAGCATTTTGATATCGATTGCTAAATGGGTATATACAAGAAAATCGACTTTATACCTAAATATAAGATTACGTTATTCTTCTAAATGCTTCGCCTATATGCTGTTAAGATGTATATAGACTTCAGTAAGATAAAGAAGGTTAATTAACTTAAATACGTTAAACTAATGATTTGAGGCATTTCGATATCGATTGATAAATGTGTGTATACAAGAAAATCAACTTTATACCTAAATATATGATAACGGAATTCTCCCGAATGCACTGCCGTTATGCCGTTAAGGCTTTTGTAGACTTCATTAAGATAAAAAGGGGTTAATTAGCTTAAATATGTAAAACCAGTTATTTGAAGCATTTCGATATCGATTGCTAAATGCGTATATACAACAAAATCGACTTTATACCTAAATATAAGCTAACGGAATTCTTCTGCATGCACTGCCGTTATGCCGTTAAGGCGTTTGTAGACTTCAGTAAGATAAAGGGGGTTAATTAACTTAAATATGTTAAACTAATGATTTGACGCATTTCGAAATCGATTGCTTAATGAATATACACAACAAAATCGACTTTATACCTAAATATAAGATTATGTAATTCTTCTTAATGCTTTGCCGTTATGCCGTTAAGGCGTTTGTAGACTTCAGTAAGATAAAGAGGGTTAGTTAACTTAAATATGTTAAACTAATGATTTGAAGCATTTCGATATCGATTGCTAAATGTGTATATACAAGAAAATCGACTTTATACCTAAATATAAAATTACGTAATTCTTCTAAATGCTTTGCCGTTATGCCGTTAAGGCGTTTGTAGACTTCAGTAAGATAAAGAGGGTTAGTTAACTTAAATATGTTAAACTAATGATTTGAAGCATTTAGATATCGAATGCTAAATGAGTATATACAAGAAAATCGACTTTATACCTAAATATAATATTACCTAATACTTCTAAATGTACTGTCGTTATGCCGTTGAGGCGTTTGTAGACTTCAGTAAGATAAAGAGGATTAATTAACTTAAATATGTTAAACTAATGATTTGAGGCATTTCGATATCGATTGCTAAATGTGTATATACAAGCAAATCGACTTTATGCCTAAATATAAGATTACGGATTTCTTCTACATGTACTGCCGTTATGCAGCCATGGCTTTGTGTTAACTTCAGTGCGTTAAAGTAGGTTTGTTAACTTAAATATGTCAAACTAATGATTTGAAGCATTTCGATATCAATTGCTAAATCAGTATATACAAGAAAATCGACATTATACCTAAATATATGATAACGGAGTTCTTCTACATGCAAAGCCGTTATGCCGTTAAGGCGTTTGTAGACTTCAGTAAGATAAAGGGGGTTAATTAACTTAAATATGTTAAACTAATGATTTGAGGCATTTCGATATCGATTGGTAAATGTGTATATACAAGCAAATCGACTTTATACCTAAATATAAGATTACGGATTTCTTCTACATGCACTGCCGTTATGCCGCCATGGCTTTGTGTTAACTTCATTGCGTTAAAGTAGGTTTGTTATCTTAAATATGTTAAACTAATGATTTGAAGCATTTCGATATCGAATGCTAAATGAGTATATACAAGAAAATCGAATTTATACCTAAATATAAGATTACCTAATTCTTCTAAATGTACTGTCGTTATGCCGTTGATGCGTTTGTAGACTTCAGTAAGATAAAGAGGATTAATTAACTTAAATATGTTAAACTAATGATTTGAGGCATTTCGATATCGATTGCTAAATGTGTATATACAAGCAAATCGACTTTATACCTAAATATAAGATTACGGAATTCTTCTAAATGCACTGCCGTCATGCCGTTATGGCTTTATGTTAACTTCTGTTCGTTAAAGAAGGTTAATTAACTTAAATATGTTAAACTAATGATTTGAAGCATTTCGATATCGATTGCTAAATGTGCATATACAAAAAAATCGAATTTATACCTAAATAGAAGATTGCGAAATTCTTCTACATGCACTGCCGTTATGCCGCCATGGCTTTGTGTTAACTTCAGTGCGTTAAGGTAGGTTTGTTAACTTAAATATGTTAAACTAATGATTTGAAGCATTCCGCTATCGATTGCTAAATGAGTATATACTAGAAAATCGACTTTATACCTAAATATAAGGTTACTTAATTCTTCTTAATGCACTGCCGTTATGCCGTTATGGCTTTAATTTAACTTCAGTTCGTTTAAGAAGGTTTATTAACTTAGATATGTTACACCAGTTATTTGAAGCATTTAGAAATCGATTGCTTGATGCATATATACAAGAAAATCGACTTTCTACCTAAATATAAATTAAAGAAGGTTAATTAACTTAAATATGTTAAACTAATGATTTGAAGCATTCCGCTATCGATTGCTAAATGAGTATATACAAGAAAATCGACTTTATACCTAAATATAAGATTATGGAATTCTCCCAAAGGCACTGCCGTTATACCGCCATGGATTTGTGCCAACTGCAGTTCGTTAAAGAAGGTTTATTAACCTAAATATGTTAAACTAATGATTCGAAGTATGTCGATATCGATAGCTAAATGAGTATATACAAGAAAATCGACTTTATACCTAAATATAAGATTACGGAATTCTTCCAAATGCACTGCCGTTATGCCGTTAAGGCTTTTGTAGACTTTAATAAGATAAAGAGGGTTAATTAACTTAAATATGTTAAACAAATGATTTGAAGCATTTCGATATCGATTGCCAAATGCATATATGCAAGAAAATCGACTTTATACCTAAATATAAGATTACGGAATTCTTCTACGTGCACTGCCGATATGCCGCCATGGCTTTGTGTTAACTTCAGTGCGTTAAAGTAGGTTTGTTAACTTAAATATGTTAAACTAATGATTTGAAGCATTTCGATATCGATTGCTAAATAGTAATATACAAAAAAATCGAATTTATACCTAAATATAAGATTACGGAATTCTTCTACATGCACTGCCGTTATGCCGCCATGGATTTATGCCAACTTCAGTTCGGAAAAGAAGGTTTAATAACTTAAATATGTTAAACTAATGATTTGAAGCATTTCGATATCGATTGCTGAATGAGTATATACAAGAAAATCGCCTTTATACCTAAATATAAGACTACGGAATTCTTCCAAATGCACTGCCGTTATACCGCCATGGATTTATGCCAACTTCAGTTCGTTAAGGAAGGTTTATTAACCTAAATATGTTAAACTAATGATTTGAAGCATGTCGATATCGATAGCTATATGAGTATATACAAGAAAATCGACTTTATACCTAAATATAAGATTACGGAATTATTCTAAATGCACTGCCGATATGCCGTTATTGCTTTATGTTAACTTCAGTAAGATAAAGAAGGTTAGTTAACTTAAATATGTTAAACTAATGATTTGAAGCATTTCGATATCGATTGCTAAATGTGTATATACAACAAAATCGACTTTATAACTAAATATAAGATTACGGAATTCTCCTAAATGCAATGCCGTTATACCGTTAAGTCTTTGTGTAGACTTCAGTAAGCCAAAAAAAATGTATTAACTTAAATATGTTAAACTAATGATTTGAAGCATTTCGATATCGATTGCTTATTGTGTAAATTTAAGAAAAGCGACTTTATACCTAAATATAAGATTACGGAACTATTCTAAATGCACTGCCGTTATGACGCCATGGATTTATGCCAACTTCCGTTCGTTAAAGAAGGTTTATTAACTTAAATATATTAAACTAATGATTTGAAGCATTTTGATATCGATTGCTAAATGAGTATAAAAAAGAAAATCGACTTTACACCTAAATATAAGATAACGTAATTCTTCTAAATGCTTTGCCGTTATGCCGTTAAGGCGTTTGTAGACTTCTGTAAGATAAAGAAGGTTAATTAACTTAAATATGTTAAACTAATGATTTGAGGCATTTCGATATCGATTGCTAAATGTGTATATACAATAAAATCGAATTTATACCTAAATATAAGATGCAGTTATGGCTTTATGTTAACTTCTGTGCGTTAAAGAAGGTTTATTAACTTAAATATGTTAAACTAATGATTTGAAGATTTTCGAAATCGACTGCTAAATGCATATATACAAGAAAATTTCTTTATACCTAATATAAGATTACGGAATTCTTCTAAATGCTTTGCCTATATGCCGTTTAAAATGTTTGTAGACTTCAGTAAGATAAAGAGGGTTAATTAACTTAAATACGTTAAACTAATGATTTGAGGCATTTCGATATCGATTGCTAAATGAGTATATACAAGAAAATCGACTTTATAACTAAATATATGATAACAAAATTCTTCTGAATGCACTGCCGTTATGCGGGTAAGGCTTTTGTAGACTCAGTAAGATAAAGAGGGTTAATTAGCTTAAATATGTTAAACTTATGATTTGAAGCATTTCGATATCGAATGCTAAATGTGTATATACAACAAAATCGACTTTATACCTGAATAAAAGATTATGTAATTCTTCTAAATGCTTTGCCGTTATGGCGTTAAGGCGTTTGTAGACTTCAGTAAGATAAAGGGGGTTAATTAACTTAAATATGTTACATTAATGTTTGAGGCATTTCGTTATTGATTGCTAAAGTGTATATACAAGAAAATCGACTTTATACCTAAATATAAGATTACGGAATGCTTCCACATGAACTGCCGTTATGCCGCCATGGCTTTGTGTTAACTTTATTCGTTTAAGAAGGTTTATTAATTTAGATATGTTACACCAGTTTTGAAGCATTTCGAAATCGATTGCTTAATGCAATATACAAGAAAATGACTTTCTACCTAAATATAAATTAAAGAAGGTTAATTAACTTAAAAGTTAAACTAATGATTTTAGGCATTTCGAATCGATGCTAAAAGATATATACAAGAAAATCGACTTTTACCTAAATATAAATTAGGAATTCTAAATGACTGGTTTAGCCCTGGGTTTGTGCCAATGAGTTTTAAAGAAGGTTTATTAAACCCAAATATGTTAAACTAATGATTCGAAGATGGATTGTGCAAATGAGTTTAAAGAAAAGTTTATACCTAAATATGTTACAATTTTCCAAATGCATCCCTTTTGCCTTAAGGTTTTGTGACTTTAATAAATAAAGAGGGATTCTTAAATATGTTAAATTAAGTTTGAAACTTTGAATATTCTAAATAGTAATAAAGAAATTGACTTTATATAAACAAGGATAACGGAATTCTTCCAAATACACTGCCGTTATTCCGCCAAGGCTTTATGTCAGCTTTGGTTCGTTAAAGTAGGTTTGTTAACTTAAATATGTTAAACAATGATTTGAAGCATTTCATATCGATTGTTATATGAGTATATACAGAAAATCGACTTTATACCTAAATATAGGATTACGGAATTCTTCCAAATGTACTGTCGTTATGCCACCATGGCTTTATATCACCTTCAATACGTTAAGAAGATTAATTAACTTAAATATGTTAAACTAATGGGTTGAAGCATTTCGATATCGATTGCTAAATATGTAAATACAAGAAAATCGACTTTACATCTAAATATAGGATTACGGAATTCTTCCAAATGTACTGTCGTTATGCCACCATGGCTTTATATCAACTTCAATATGTTAAAGAAGGTTAATTAACTTAAATATGTTAAACTAATGATATACAACAAAATCGACTTTATACCTAAATATGAGATTACGAAAATTTTCCCAAATGCACTGCCGTTATACCGTTATGGCTTTATGTAAACTTTAGTAAGATAAAGAAGGTTAATTAACTTAAATATGTTAAACTAATGATTTGAAGCATTTCGATATCCATTGCTGAATGCATATATACAAGAAAATCGACTTTATACCTAAATATAAGATTACGGAATTACTCTAAATGCACTGCCGCTATGCCGATGGATTTATGCCAACTTCGGTTCATTAAAGAAGGTTAATTAACTTAAATATGTTAAACTAATGATTTGAGGCATTTCGCTATCGATTGCTAAATGAGTATATACAAGAAAATCGACTTTATACCTAAATATAAGATTACGGAATTCTTCTAAATGCACTGCCGTTATGCCACCATGGCTTTATATCACCTTCAATACGTTAAGAAGATTAATTAACTTAAATATGTTAAACTAATGGCTTGAAGCATTTCGATATCGATTGCTAAATATGTAAATACAAGAAAATCGACTTTACATCTAAATATAAGATTACGGAATTCTCCTAAATGCACTGCCGTTTTACCGTTAAGGCTTTGTGTAGACTTCGGTAAGCTAAAAAAGTTTATTAACTTAAATATGTTAAACTAATGATTTGAAGCGTTTCGATATCGATTGCTTATTGTGTAAATTTGAGAAAATCGACATTATACCTAAACATAAGATTACGGAATTCTCCTAAATGCAATCCCGTTATACCGTTAAGGCTTTGTGTAGACTTCAGTAAGCCAAAAAAAATTTATTAACTTAAATTTGTTAAACTAATGATTTGAAGCATTTCGATATGGGTTGCTTATTATGTAAATTTAAGAAAAACGACTTTATACCTAAATATAAGATTACGGAATTATTCTAAATGCACTGCCGTTATGACGCCATGGATTTATGCAAACTTCCGTTCGCTAAAAAAGGTTTATTAACTTAAATATGTTAAATTAATGATTTGAAGCATTTCGATATCGATTGCTAAATGAGTATATACAAGAGAATCGACTTTTTACCTAAAAATAAGATTACGGAATTCTTCCAAATGCACTGCCGTTATGCCGTTAAGGCTTTTGTAGACTTTAGTAAGATAAAGAGGGTTAATTAACTTAAATATGTTAAACTAATGATTTGAAGCATTTCGATATCGATTGCTAAATATGTATATACAAGAAAATCGACTTTATACCTAAATATAAGATTACGGAATTATTCTAAATGCACTGCCGTTATGCCGCCATGGATTTATGCCAACTTCAGTTCGTTAAAGAAGGTTTATTAACCCAAATATGTTAAACTAATGATTTGGAGCATGTCGATATCGATAGCTAAATGAGTATATACAAGAAAATCGACTTTATACCTAAATATAAGATTACGGAATTCTTCCAAATGCACTGCCAATATGCCGTTAAGGCTTTTGTAGACTTTAATTAGATAAAGAGGGTTAATTAACTTAAATATGTTAAACTTATGACTTGAAGCATTTCGATATCGATTGCTAAATATGTATATACAAGAAAATCGACTTTATACCTAAATATATTATAACGGAATTCTTCTAAATGCACTGCCGATATGCCGTTATTGCTTTATGTTAACTTCAGTAAGATAAAGAAGGTTAATTAACTTAAATATGTTAAACTAATGATTTGAAGCATTTCGATATCGATTGCTAAATGTGTATATACAAGAAAATCGAATATACACCTAAATATAAGATTACGGAATTCTCCTAAATGCACTGCCGTTATGACGCCATGGATTTATGCAAACTTCCGTTCGTTAAAAAAGGTTTATTAACTTAAATATGTTAAACTTATGACTTGAAGCATTTCGATATCGATTGCTAAATATGTATATACAAGAATATCGACTTTATACCTAAATATAAGATTACGGAATTCTCCTAAATGCACTGGCGTTAAACCGCCATGGCTTTATGTTAACTTCAGTGCGTTAAAGAAGCTTTATTTTCTTAAATATGTTAAACTACTGATTTGAAGCATTTCGATATCGATTGCTAAATGAGTATATACAAGAAAATCGACTTTATATCTAAATATATGATAACAGAATCCTTCTCAATGCACTGCCGTTATGCCGTTAAGGCTTTTGTATACTTCAGTAAGATAAAGAGGGTTAATTAGCTTTAATATGTTAAACTAATGATTTGAAGCATTTCGATATCGATTGCTAAATGTGTATATACAAGAAAATCGACTTTATACCTAAATATAAGATTACGTAATTCTTCCAAATGCACTGCCGTTATGCCGTTGAAGCTTTTGTAGACTTTAATAAGATAAAGAGGGTTAATTACCTTAAATATGTTAAACTAATGATTTGGGGCATTTCGATATCGACTGCTAGATATATATATACAAGAAAATCTAATTTATACCTAAATATAAGATTTCGGAATTCTTCCAAATGTACTGTCGTTATGCCACCATGGCTTTATATCACCTTTAATACGTTAAGAAGATTAATTGACTTAGATATGTTAAACTAATGGTTTGAAGCATTTCGATGTCGATTGCTAAATTTGTATATAGAAGAAAATCGACTTTATACCTAAATATAAGATAACGGAGTTCTTCTCAATGCACTACCGTTATGCATTTATGTTAACTTCAGTTCGTTAAAGAAGGTTTATTAACTTAAATATTTTAACCAGTTATTTGAAGCATTTCGATATGGATTGCTAACTGCACATATACAAGAAAATCGACTTTATACCTAAATATAAGATAACGGAATTCTTCTAAATGCACTGCCGTTATGCCACCGTGGCTTTATGCCAACTTCAGTTCGTTAAAGAAGGTTTATTAACTTAACTATGTTAAACTAATGATTGAGAAGAACTCCGTTATCTTTTATTTAGGTATAAAGTCGATTTTCTTCTATATACACATTTAGATATCGATATCGAAATGCTTCAAATCATTAGTTTAACATATTTGAGTTAATAAACCTTCTTTAACGAACTGAAGTTGGCATAAAGCCATGGCGGCATAACGGCAGTGCATTTAGAAGAATTCCGTAATATTATATTTAGGTATAAAGTCGAATGTTTGTATGTACACATTTAGCATTCGATATCGAAATGCTTCAAATCATTAGTTTAACATATTTAATTTAATTAACCTTCTTTATCTTATTGAAGTTTACATAAAGCCATAACGGTATAACGGCAGTGCATTTGGAAGAATTCCGTAGTCTTACATTTAGGTATAATGTCGATTTTTTTGTATATACACACCTAGCAATCGATATCGAGATGCTTTAACTCAATAGTTTATTATATTTAAGTTAATTAACCATCTTTATCTTACAGAAGTCTACAAACGCCTTAACGGTATAACGGCAGTGCATTTAGGAGAATTCCGTAATCTTATATTTAGGTGTAAAGTCGATTTTCTTGTTTATACTCATATAGCAATCGATATCAAAATGCTTCAAATCATTAGTTTAACATATTTAAGTTAATTAACCCTCTCTATCTTAATGAAGTCTACAAAAGCCTTAACGGCATAACGGTAGTGCATTTGGAAGAATTAATTAATATTATATTTAGGTATAAAGTCGATTTTCTTGTATATACACATTTAGCAATCGATATCGAAATGCCTTAAATCATTAGTTTAACATATTTAAGTTAATTAACTTTCTTTAACATATTGAAGTTGATATAAAGCCATGGCGGCATAACGACAGTACATCTGGAAGATTTCCGTAATCTTATATTTAGTTATAAAGTCGATTTTCTTGTATATATGCATTACGCAATCGATTCCGAAATGCTTCAAATAACTGGTGTAACATATCTAAGTTAATAAACCTTCTTTAACGAACTGAAGTTAACATAAAGCCATAACGGCATAACGGCAGTGCATTTAGAATAATTCCGTAAGCTTATATTTAGGTATAAAATCGATTTTGTTGTATATACACATTTAGCAATCGATATCGAAATGCCTCAAATCATTAGTTTAACATATTTAATTTAGTTAACCTTCTTTAATATATTGAAGTTGATATAAAGCCATGGCGGCATAACGACAGTACATTTGGAAGAATTCCGTAATCTTATATTTAGGTATAAAGTCGATTTTCTTGTATATACACATTTAGCAATCGATATCGAAATGCCTCAAATCATTAGTTTAACAAATTTAAGTTAATTAACCCCCTTTATCTTACTGAAGCCTACAAACGCCTTAACGGCATAACGGCAAAGCATTTAGAAGAATTACGTAATCTTATATTTATGTATAAAGTCGATTTTCTTGTATATACACATTTAGCAATCGATATCGAAATGCCTCAAATCATCAGTTTAACATATTTAAGTTAATTAACCCTCTTTATCTTACTGAAATCTACAAACGCCTTAACGGCATAACGGCAAAGCATTTAGAAGAATTACGTAATCTTATATTTATGTATAAAGTCGATTTTCTTGTATATACTAATTTAGCAATCGATATCGAAATGCTTCAAATCATTAGTTTAACATATTTAAGTTAATTAACCCTCTTTATCTTACTGAAGCCTACAAACGCCTTAACGGCATAACGGCAAAGCATTTAGAAGAATTACGTAATCTTATATTTATGTATAAAGTCGATTTTCTTGTATATACACATTAAGCAATCGATATCGAAATGCCTCAAATCATTAGTTTAACATATTTAAGTTAATTAACCCCCTTTATCTTACTGAAGCCTACAAACGTCTTAACGGCATAACGGCAATGCATGTAAAAGAATTCCGTTATCATATATTTAGGTATAAAGTCGATTTTTTTGTATATACACATTTAGCAATCGATATCGAAATGCCTCAAATCATTAGTTTAACATATTTAAGTTAATTAACCCTCTTTATCTTACTGAAATCTACAAACGCCTTAACGGCATAACGGCAAAGCATTTAGAAGAATTACGTAATCTTATATTTATGTATAAAGTCGATTTTCTTGTATATACTAATTTAGCAATCGATATCGAAATGCTTCAAATCATTAGTTTAACATATTTAAGTTAATTAACCCTCTTTATCTTACTGAAGTCCACAAACGCCTTAACGGCATAACGGCAAAGCATTTAGAAGAATTACATAATTTTATATTTAGGTATAAAGTCGATTTTGTTGTATATACCCATTTAGCAATCGATATCGAAATGCTTCAAATCATTAGTTTAACATATTTAAGCTAATTAACCCTCTTTATCTTACTGAAGTTTACAAAAGCCTTAGCGGCATTACGGCAGTGCATTCAGAAGAATTCCGTTAACATACATTTAGGTATAAAGTCGATTTTCTTGTATATACACATTTAGCAATCGATATCGAAATGCCTCAAATCATTAGTTTAACGTTTTTAAGTTAATTAACCCCCTTTATCTTACTGAAGCCTACAAACATCTTAACGGCATAATGGCAAAGCATTTAGAATAATTCCGTAATCTTATATTTAGGTATAAAGTCGATTTTCTTGTATATACGCATTTAGCAATCGATATCGAAATGCTTCAAATCATTAGTTTAACATATTTAAGTTAATTAACCTTCTTTATCTTACTGAAGTTTACATAAAGCCATAACGGTATAACGGCAGTGCATTTGGGAGAATTTCGTAATCTTATATTTAGGTATAAAATCGATTTTGTTGTATACACGCATTTAGCAATCGATATCGAAATTCCTCAAATCATTAGTTTAACATATTAAGTTAATTAACCTTCTTTAACATATCGAAGTTGAGATAAAGCCATGGCGGCATAACGACAGTACATTTGGAAGAATTCCGTAATGTTATATTTAGGTATAAAGTCGATTTTCTTGTATATATGCATTAAGCAATCGATTTCGAAATGCTTCAAATAACTGGTGTAACATATCTAAGTTAATAAACCTTCTTTAACGAACTGAAGTTAACATAAAGCCATAACGGCATAACGGCAGTGCATTTAGAAGAATTCCGTAAGCTTATATTTAGGTATAAAGTCGATTTTTTTGTATATACACATTTAGCAATCGATATCGAAATGCCTCAAATCATTAGTTTAACATATTTAAGTTAATTAACCCTCTTTATCTTACTGAAGTCTACAAACGCCTTAACGGCATAACGGCAAAGCATTTAGAAGAATTACGTAATGTTATATTTAGGTATAAAGTCGATTTTCTTGTATATACTCATTTAGCAATCGATATCGAAATGCTTCAAATCATTAGTTTAACGTATTTAAGTTAATTAACCCCTTTATCTTACTGAAGTCTACAAACGCCTTAACGGCATAACGGCAAAGCATTTTGAAGAATTACATAATCTTATGTTTAGGTATAAAGTCCATTTTGTTGTAAATATACATTTAGCAATCGCTATCGAAATGCTTCAAATCATTAGTTTAACATATTTAAGCTAATTAACCCTCTTTATCTTACTGAAGTTTACAAAAGCCTTAGCGGCATAACGGCAGTGCATTCAGAAGAATTCCGTTATCATATATTTAGATATAAAGTCGATTTTCTTGTATATACACATTAAGCAATCGATATCGAAATGCCTCAAATCATTAGTTTAACGTATAACGTTAATAAACATTTTTTAGCACACTGAAGTCTACATAAAGATATAAAGTCGATTTTCTTGTATATATGCATTAAGCAATCGATTTCGAAATGCTTCTAATAACTGGTGTAACATATCTAAGTTAATAAACCTTCTTTAACGAACTGAAGTTAACATAAAGCCATAACGGTAAACGGCAGTGCATTTAGAAGAATTCCGTAATCTTATATTTAGGTAGAAAGTCCATTTTCTTGTATATGTGCATTAAGCAATCGATTTCGAAATGCTTCAAATAACTAGTGTAACATATCTAAATTAATAAACCTTCTTAAACGAATAAAGTTAACACAAAGCCATGGCGGCATAACGGCAGTTCATGTGGAAGCATTCCGTAATCTTATATTTAGGTATAAAGTCGATTTTCTTGTATATACACATTTAGCAATCGATAACGAAATGCCTCAAATCATTAATGTAACATATTTAAGTTAATTAACCCCCTTTATCTTACTGAAGTCTACAAACGCCTTAACGCCATAACGGCAAAGCATTTAGAAGAATTACATAATCTTTTATTCAGGTATAAAGTCGATTTTGTTGTATATACACATTTAGCATTCGATATCGAAATGCTTCAAATCATAAGTTTAACATATTTAAGCTAATTAACCCTCTTTATCTTACTGAAGTCTACAAAAGCCTTAGCGGCATAACGGCAGTGCATTCAGAAGAATTTTGTTATCATATATTTAGGTATAAAGTCGATTTTCTTGTATATACTCATTTAGCAATCGATATCGAAATGCCTCAACGTATTTAAGTTAATTAACCCTCTTTATCTTACTGAAGTCTACAAACATCTTAACGGCATATAGGCAAAGCATTTAGAAGAATTCCGTAATCTTATATTTAGGTATAAAGAAGATCTTCTTGTATATATGCATTTAGCAGTCGATTTCGAAAATCTTCAAATCATTAGTTTAACATATTTAAGTTAATTAACCTTCTTTATCTTACTGAAGTTTACATAAAGCCATAACGGTATAACGGCAGTGCATTTGGGAGAATTTCGTAATCTTATATTTAGGTATAAAATCGATTTTGTTGTATACACGCATTTAGCAATCGATATCGAAATTCCTCAAATCATTAGTTTAACATATTAAGTTAATTAACCTTCTTTAACATATCGAAGTTGAGATAAAGCCATGGCGGCATAACGACAGTACATTTGGAAGAATTCCGTAATGTTATATTTAGGTATAAAGTCGATTTTCTTGTATATATGCATTAAGCAATCGATTTCGAAATGCTTCAAATAACTGGTGTAACATATCTAAGTTAATAAACCTTCTTTAACGAACTGAAGTTAACATAAAGCCATAACGGCATAACGGCAGTGCATTTAGAAGAATTCCGTAATCTTATATTTAGGTATAAATTCGATTTTATTGTATATACACATTTAGCAATCGATATCGAAATGCCTCAAATCATTAGTTTAACATATTTAAGTTAATTAACTTTCTTTATCTTACTGAAGTCTACAAACGCCTTAACGGCATAACGGCAAAGCGTTTAGAAGAATTACGTTATCTTATATTTAGGTATAAAGTCGATTTTCTTGTATATACTGATTTAGCAATCGATATCGAAATGTTTCAAATCATTAGTTTGACATATTTTAGTTAACAAACCTACTTTAACGCACTGAAGTTAACACAAAGCCATGGCGGCATAACGGCAGTGTATGTAGAAGAAATCCGTAATCTTATATTTAGGTATAAATTCGATTTTTTTGTATATACGTATTTAGCAATCGATATATAAATGCTTCAAATCATTAGTGTAATATATTTAAGTTAAATAACCTTTTTTAACGTATTGAAGTTGATATAAAGCCATGGTGGCATAACGACAGTACATTTGGAAGAATTCCGTAATCTTATATTTAGGTATAAAGTCCCTTTTCTTGTATATATGCATTAAGCAAACGATATCGAAATGCTTCAAATAACTGGTTTAAAATATTTAAGTTAATAAAGCTTCTTTAACGCACTGATGTTAATATAAAGCCTTGGCGGCATAACGGCAGTGCATTTACAAGAATTCCGTAAGCTTATATTTAGGTATAAAGTCGATTTTCTTGTATATATGCATTAAGCAATCGATATTGAAATGCCTCAAATCATTAGTTTAACACTTTTAAGCTAATTAACCCTCTTTATCTTACTAAAGTCTACAAAAGCCTTAACGGCGTAACGGCAGTGCATTTGGAAGAATTCCGTAAACTTATATTTAGGTATAAAGTCGATTCTCTTGTATAAACTCATTTAGCAATCGATATCGAAATGCTTCAAATCATTAGTTTAACATATTTAAGTTAAATAACCTTTTTTAACGTATTGAAGTTGATATAAAGCCATGGTGGCATAACGACAGTACATTTGGAAGAATTCCGTAATCTTATATTTAGGTATAAAGTCCCTTTTCTTGTATATATGCATTAAGCAAACGATATCGAAATGCTTCAAATAACTGGTTTAACATATTTAAGTTAATAAAACTTCTTTAACGCACTGAAGTTAACATAAACCCTTGGCGGCATAACGGCAGTGCATTTACAAGAATTCCGTAAGCTTATATTTAGGTATAAAGTCGATTTTCTTGTATATATGCATTAAGCAATCGATATCGAAATGCCTCAAATCATTAGTTTAACATATTTAAGCTAATTACCCCTCTTTATCTTACTAAAGTCTACAAAAGCCTTAACGGCGTAACGGCAGTGCATTTGGAAGAATTCCGTAAACTTATATTTATGTATAAAGTTGATTTTGTTGTATATATGCATTGAGCAATCGATTTTGAAATGCTTCAAATAACAAGTGTAACATATCTAAGTTAATAAACCTTCTTAAACGAACTGAAGTTAACATAAAGCCATAACGGCACAACGGCAGTACATTTGGAAGAATTCCGTAATCTTATATTTAGGTATTAAGTCGATTTTGTTGTGCATATGCATTTAGCAATCGATTTCGAAAATCTTCCAATCATAAGTTTAACATATTTAAGTTAATAAAGCTTCTGTAACGCACTGAAGTTAACACAAAGCCATGGCGGCATAACGGCAGTTCATGTAGAAGAATTCCGTAATCTTATATTTAGGTATAAAGTCGATTTTCTTGTATATACACATTTAGCAAACGATACCGAAATGCCTCAAATCATTAGTTTAACATATTTAAGTTAATTAACCTTTTTTAACGTATTGAATTTGATATAAAACCAGGGTGGCATAACGAGAGTACATTTGGAAGAATTCCGTATATTTAGGTATAAAGTCGATTTTCTTGTATAGATGCATTAAGCAATCGATATCGAAATGCTTCAAATAACTGGTTTAACATACCTAAGTTAATTAATCTTCTTTAACTAACTGAAGTTAACATAAAGCCATAACGGTATAACGGCAGTGCATTTGGAAGAATTCCGTAATCTTATATTTAGGTATAAAGTCGATTTTCTTGTATATACACATTTAGCAATCGATATCGAAATGCCTCAAATCATTAGTTTAACACATTTAAGTAAATTAACCCCCTTTATCTTACTGAAGTCTACAACCGCCTTAACGGCATGACGGCAATGCATGTAGAAGAATTCCGTTATCATATATTTAGGTATAAAGTCGATTTTCTTGTATATACACATTTAGCAATCGATATGGAAATGCCTGAAATCATTAGTTTAACATATTTAAGTTAATTAATCTTTTTTAACGTATTGAAGTTCATATAAAGATATGGCGGCATAACGACAGTGCATTTGGAAGAATTCCGTAATCTTATATTCAGGTATAAAGTCGATTTTGTTGTATATACACATTTAGCAATCGATATCGAAATGCCTCAAATCATTAGTTTAACATATTTAAGTTAATTAACCTTCTTTAACATATTGAAGTTGATATAAAGCCATGGCGGCATAACGAGAGTACATTTGGAAGAATTCCGTAATCTTATATTTAGGTATAAAGTCGATTTTCTTGTATATATGCATTAAGCAATCGATTTCGAAATGCTTCAAATAACTGGTGTAACATATCTAAGTTAATAAACCTTCTTTAACGAACTGAAGTTAACATAAAGCCATAACGGCATAACGGCAGTGCATTTACAAGAATTCCGTAAGCTTATATTTAGGTATAAAGTCGATTTTGTTGTATATACACATTTAGCAATCGATATCGAAATGCCTCAAATCATTAGTTTAACATATTTAAGCTAATTAACCCTCTTTATCTTACTAAAGTCTACAAAAGCCATAACGGCGTAACGGCAGTTCATTTGGAAGAATTCCGTAACTTATATTTAGGTATAAAGTCGATTTTCTTGTATATATGCACTTAGCAATCGATTTCGAAAATGTTCAAATCATTAGTTTGACATATTTAAGTTAATAAACCTTCTTTAACGAACTGAAGTTGGCATTAATCCATGGCGCCATAACGGTAGTGCATTTAGAATAATTCCGTAATCTTATATTTAGGTAAGAAGTCGATTTTCTTGTATATACGCATTTAGCAATCGATATCGAAATGCTTAAAATCATTAGTTTAACATATTTAAGTTAATTAACCTCCTTTATCTTACTGAAGTCTACAAACGCCTTAATTGCATAACGGCAAAGCATTTAGAAGAATTACGTAATCTTATATTTAGTTATAAAGTCCATTTTCTTGTATATACTCATTTAGCAATCGAAATCGAAATGCTTCAAATAACTAGTTTAACATATCTAAGTTAATAAACCTTCTTTATCTTACTGAAGTTTACATAAAGCCATAACGGTATAACGGCAGTGCATTTGGGAGAATTTCGTAATCTTATATTTAGGTATAAAGTCGATTTTCTTGTATATATGCATTAAGCAATCGATATCGAAATGTTTCAAATAACTGGTGTAACATATCAAAGTAATAAACCTTCTTTAACGAACTGAAGTTAACATAAGCTTATATTTAGGTATAAAAACGATTTTGTTGTATATACGCATTTAGCAATCGATATCAAAATGCTTCAAATCATTAGTTTGACATATTTAAGTTAATAATCCTCCTTTAGCGAACTGAAGTTGACATAAAGTCATAACGGCACTGCATTTGGAAGAACTCCGTAGTCTTATACATATGTAGGCATTCCGCAATTCCGTAGTCTTATATGTAGGCATAAAGTCGATTTTCTTGTATATACACATTTAGCAATCGATATCGAAATGCCTCAAATCATTAGTTTAACATATTTAAGTTAATTAAACTTCTTTAACATATTGAAGTTGATATAAAGCCATGGCGGTATAACGACAGTGCATTTAGAAGAATTCCGTAATCTTATATTTAGGTATAAAGTCGATTTTCTTGTATATATGCATTAAGCAATCGATTTCGAAATGTTTCAAATAACTGGTGTAACATATCTAAGTTAATAAACCTTCTTTAACGAACTGAAGTTAACATAAACTCATAACGGTATAACGGCAGTGCATTTAGAAGAATTCCGTAAGCTTATATTTAGGTAGAAAGTCGATTTTCTTGTTTATATGCATTAAGCAATCGATTTCGAAAAACTTCAAATCATTAGTTTAACATATTTAAGTTAATAAAGCTTCTTTAACGCACTGAAGTTAACACAAAGCCATGGCGGCAAAACGGCAGTTCATGTGGAAGAATTCCGTAATCTTATATTTAGGTATAAAGTCGATTTCCTTGTATATACACATTTAGCAATCGATATCGAAATGCCTGAAATCATTAGTTTAACATATTTAAGTTAACTAACCTTCTTTAACATACTGAAGTTCATATAAAGATATGGCGGCATAACGACAGTGCATTTGGAAGAATTCCGTAGGCTTATATTTAGGTAGAAAGTCGATTTTCTTGTATATATGCATTAAGCAATCGATTTCGAAAATCTTCAAATCATTAGTTTAACATATTTTAAATTAACAAAGCTTCTTTAACGCACTGAAGTTAACACAAAGCCATGGCGGCATAACGGCAATGCATGTAGAAGAATTCCGTTATCATATATTTAGGTATAAAGTCGATTTTCTTGTATATACACATTTAGCAATCGATATGGAAATGCCTGAAATCATTAGTTTAACATATTTAAGTTAATTAACCTTCTTTAACATACTGAAGTTCATATAAAGATATGGCGGCATAATGACAGTGCATTTTGGGAAAAATTCCGTAATCTTATATTTAGGTATAAAGTCGATTTTCTTGTATATACTGATTTAACAATCGATATCGAAATGCTTCAAATCATTAGTTTAACATATTTAAGTTAATTAACCCTCTTTATCTTACTGAAGTCTACAAACGGCTTAACGGCATAACGGCAAAGCATTTAGAAGAATTACGTAATCTTATATTTAGGTATAAAAAGTCGATTTTGTTGTATATACACATTTAGCAATGCATATCGAAATGCTTAAAATCATTAGTTTAACATATTTAAGTTAATTAACCTTCTTTATCTTACTGAAGTTTACATAAAGCCATAACGGTATAACGGCAGTGCATTTGGGAGAATTTCGTAATCTTATATTTAGGTATAAAGTCGATTTTGTTGTATATACACATTTAGCAATCGATATCGAAATGCCTCAAATCATTAGTTTAACATATTTAAGTTAATTAACCTTCTTTAACATACTGAAGTTGATATAAAGCCATGGCGGTATAACGACAGTACATTTGGAAGAATTCCGTAATCTTATATTTAGGCATAAAGTCGATTTTTTTGTATATATGCATTAAGCAATCGATTTCGAAAAGTTTCAAATAACTGGTGTAACATATCTAAGTTAATAAACCTTCCTTAACGAACTGAAGTTAACATAAAGCCATAACGGCATAACGGCAGTGCATTTAGAAGAATTCCGTAGGCTTATATTTAGGTATAAAGTCGATTTTGTTGTATATACGCATTTAGCAATCGATATCAAAATGCTTCAAATCATTAGTTTGACATATTCAAGTTTATAAACCTCCTTTAGCATACTGAAGTTCATATAAAAATATGGCGGCATAATGACAGTGCAATTGGAAGAATTTCGTAATCTTATATTTAGGTATAAAGTCGATTTTTTTGTATATACTGATTTAACAATCGATATCGAAATGCTTCAAATCATTAGTTTAACATATTAAAGTTAATTAACCCTCTTTATCTTACTGAAGTCTACAAACGGCTTAACGGCATAACGACAAAGCGTTTAGAAGAACTACGTAAGCTTATATTTAGGTATAAAGTCGATTTTGTTGTATATATACATTTAGCAATCGATATCGAAATGCTTCAAATTATTAGTTTAACATATTGAAGTTTATTAACCCTCTTTATCTTTGAAGTCTACAAACGCCTTAACGGCATAACGGCAAAGCATTAAGAAGAATTACATAATCTTACATTTAGGTATAAAGTCGATTTTGTTGTATATACACATTTAGCAATCGATATCGAAATGCTTCAAATCATTAGTTTAACATATCTAAGCTAATTAACCCTCTTTATCTTACTGAAGTCTACAAAAGACTTAGCGGCATAACCGCAGTGCATTGAGAAGAATTCCGTTATCATATATTTAGGTATATAGTCGATTTTCTTGTATATACACATTTAGCAATCGATACCGAAATGCCTCAAATCATTAGTTTAACATATTTAAGTTAATTAACCTTTTTTAACGTATTGAAGTTGATATAAAGCCAAGGTGGCATAACGACAGTACATTTGGAAGAATTCCGTATTCTTATATTTAGGTATAAAGTCGATTTTGTTGTATATGCACATTTAGCAATCGATATCGAAATGCCTCAAATCATTAGTTTAACATATCTAAGCTAATTAACCTTCTTTATCTTACTGAAGTCTACAAACGCCTTAACGGCATAACGGCAAAGCATTTAGAAAAATTACGTTGTCTTATATTTAGGTATAAAGTCGATTTTCTTGTATATACTGATTTAGCAATCGATATCGAAATGCTTCAAATCGATAGTTTGACATATTTAAGTTAACAAACCTACTTTAACGCACTGAAGTTAACACAAAGCCATGGCGGCATAACGGCAGTACATTTGGAAGAATTTCGTAATCTTATATTTAGGTATAAAGTCGATTTTCTTGTATATACACATTTAGCTATCGATATCGAAATGTTTCAAATAACTGGTGTAACGTATCTAAGTTAATAAACCTTCTTTAACGAACTGAAGTTAACATAAAGCCATTACGGCATAACGGCAGTGCATTTACAAGAATTCCGAAAGCTTATATTTAGGTATAAAGTCGATTTTGTTTTATATACGCATTTAGCAATCGATATCAAAATGCTTCAAATCATTAGTTTGACATATTTAAGTTAATAAACCTCCTTTAGCGAACTGAAGTTGACATAAAGTCATAACGGCACTGCATTTGGAAGAATTCCGTAGTCTTATATGTAGGCATAAAGTCGATTTTCTTGTATATACACATTTAGCAATCGATATCGAGATGCCTCAAATCATTAGTTTAACATATTTAAGTTAATTAACCTTCTTTAACATACTGAAGTTCATATAAAGATATGGCGGCATAACGACAGTGCATTTAGAAGAATTCCGTATTCTTATATTTAGGTATAAAGTCGATTTTGTTGTGTATCTGCATTTAGCAATCGATTTCGAAAAACTTGAAATCATTAGTTTAACATATTTAAGTTAATAAAGCTTCTTTAACGCACTGAAGTTAACACAAAGCCATGGCGGCATAACGGCAGTGCATGTAGAAGAATGCCGTAATTTTATATTTAGGTATAAAGTCGATTTTCTTGTATATACACATTTAGCAATCGATACCGAAATGCCTCAAATCATTACTTAAACATATTTAAGCTAATTTACCCTCTTTATCTTACTAGAGTCTACAAAAGCCTTAACGGCGTAACGGCAGTGCATTTTGGGAAAAATTCCGTAAACTTATATTTAGGTATAAAGTCGATTCTCTTGTATACACTCATTTAGCAATGCTTCAAATCATTAGATTAACATATTTAAGTTAATAAAGCTTCTTTAACGCACTGAAGTTAACATAAAGCCATATCGGCATAACGGCAGTGCATTTAGAAGAATTCTGTATTCTTATATTTAGGTATAAAGTCGATTTTGTTGTGTATCTGCATTTAGCAATCGATTTCGAAAATCTTGAAATCATTAGTTTAACATATTTAAGTTAATAAATCTTCTTTAACGAACTGAAGTTAACATAAAGGAATAACGGCATAACGGCAGTGCATTTACAAGAATTCCGTAAGCTTATATTTAGGTATAAAGTCGATTTTTTTGTATATATGCATTAAGCAATCGATATCGAAATGCCTCAAATCATATTTAACATATTTAAGCTAATTTACCCTCTTTATCTTACTAAAGTCTACAAAAGCCTTAACGGCGTAACGGCAGTGCATTTGGAAGAATTCCGTAAACTTATATTTAGGTATAAAGTCGATTCTCTTGTATATACTCATTTAGCAATGCTTCAAATCATTAGTTTAACATATTTAAGTTAATAAACCTTCGTTAACGAACTGAAGTTGGCATAAATCCATGGCGACACAACGGTAGTGCATTTAGAATAATTCCGTAATCTTATATTTAGGTATAAAGTCGATTTTCTTGCATATAGGCATTTAGCAATCGATATCGAAATGCTTAAAATCATTAGTTATCATATTTAAGTTAATTAACCTTCTTTATCTTACTGAAGTTTACATATAGCCATAACGGTATAACGGCAGTGCATTTGGGAGAATTTCGTAATCTTATATTTAGGTATAAGGTCGATTTTGTTGTATATACACATTTAGCAATCGATATCGAAATGCCTCAAATCATTAGTTTAACATATTTAAGTTAATTAACCGTCTTTAACATATTGAAGTTGATATAAGGCCATGGCGGCATAACGACAGTACATTTAGAAGAATTCCGTAATCTTATACTTAGGCGTAAAGTCGATTTTCTTGTATATATGCATTAAGCAATCGATTTCGAAATGTTTCAAATAACTGGTGTAACATACCTAAGTTAATAAACATTCTTTAACGAACTGAAGTTAACGTAAAGCCATAACGGCATAACGGCAGTGCATTTAGAAGAATTCCGTAATCTTATATTTAGGTGGAAAGTCGATTTTCTTGTATATATGCATTTAGCAATCGATATCAAAATGCTTCAAATCATTAGTTTGACATATTTAAGTTAATAAACCTCCTTTAGCGAACTGAAGTTGACATAAAGTCATAACGGCACTGCATTTGGAAGAGTTCCGTGGTCTTATATTTAGGTATAAAGTCGATTTTCTTGTATATACACATTTAGCAATCGATATCGAAATGCCTCAAATCATTAGTTTAACATATTTAAGTTAACTAACCCCCTTTATCTTACTGAAGTCTACAAACGCCTTAACGGCATAACCACAAAGCATTTAGAAGAATTACGTAATCTTATATGTAGGCAAAAAGTCGATTTTCTTGTATATACACATTTAGCAATCGATATCGAAATGCCTCAAATCATTAGTTTAACATATTTAAGTTAATTAACCTTCTTTAACATATTGAAGTTGATATAAAGCCATGGCGGCATAACGACAGTACATTTGGAAGAATTCCGTAATCTTATATTTAGGTATAAAGTCGATTTTCTTGTATATGTGCATTAAGCAATCGATTTCGAAATGCTTCAAATCATTAGTTTAACATATTTAAGCTAATTAACCCCCTTTATCGTACTAAAGTCTACAAAAGCCTTATCGGCATAACGGCATTGCATTTAGAAGAATTCCGTAAGCTTATATTTAGGTATAAAGTCGATTTTGTTGTATATACACATTTAGCAATCGATATCGAAATTCTTCAAACCATTAGTTTAACATATTTAAGCTAATTAACCCTCTTTATCTTACTAAAGTCTACAAAAGCCTTAACTGCGTAACGACAGTGCATTTGGAAGAATTCCGTAATCTTATATTTAGGTATAAAGTCGATTTTGTTGTATATACGCATTTAGCAATCGATATCAAAATGCTTCAAATCATTACTTTGATATATTTAAGTTAATAAACCTCCTTTAGCGAACTGAAGTTGACATAAAGTCATAACGGCACTGCATTTGGAAGAGTTCCGTGGTCTTATATTTAGGTATAAAGTCGATTTTCTTGTATATACACATTTAGCAATCGATATCGAAATGCCTCAAATCATTAGTTTAACATATTTAAGTTAACTAACCCCCTTTATCTTACTGAAGTCTACAAACGCCTTAACGGCATAATGGCAGTGCATTTGGAAGAATTCCGTAGTCTTATATGTAGGCAAAAAGTCGATTTTCTTGTATATACACATTTAGCAATCGATATCGAAATGCCTCAAATCATTAGTTTAACATATTTAAGTTAATTAACCTTCTTTAACATACTGAAGTTGATATAAAGCCATGGCGGCATAACGACAGTACATTTGGAAGAATTCCGTAATCTTATATATAGGTATAAAGTCGACTTTCTTGTATATATGCATTAAGCAATGGATTTCGAAATGCCTCAAATAACTGGTGTAACATATCTAAGTTAATAAACCTTCTTTAACGAACTGAAGTTAACATAAAGCCATAACGGCATAACGACAGTGCATTTGGAAGAATTCCGTAATCTTATATTTAGGTATAAAGTCGATTTTCTTGTATATACTGATTTAGCAATCGATATCGAAATGCTTCAAATCATTAGTTTAACATATTTAAGTTAATTAACCCTCTTTATCTTACTGAAGTCTACAAACGGTTTAACGGCATAACGGCAAAGCATTTAGAAGAATTACGTAATCTTATATTTAGGTATAAAGTCGATTTTGTTGTATATACACATTTAGTAATCGATATCGAAATGCTTCAAATCATTAGTTTAACATATTAAAGTTTATTAACCCTCTTTATCTTACTGAAGTCTACAAAAGACTTAGCGGCATAACGGCAGTGCATTCAGAAGAATTCTGTTATCATATATTTAGGTATAGAGTCGAATTTCTTGTATATACACATTTAGCAATCGATATCGAAATGCCTCAAATCATTAGTTTAACATATTTAAATTAATTAACCTTCTTTATCTTACTGAAGTTTACATAAAGCCGTAACGGTATAACGGCAGTGCATTTGGGAGAATTTCGTAATCTTATATTCAGGTATAAAGTCGATTTTGTTGTATATACGCATTTAGCAATCGATATCAAAATGCTTCAAATCATTAGTTTGACATATTTAAGTTAATAAACCTCCTTTAGCGAACTGAAGTTGACATAAAGTCATAACGGCACTGCATTTGGAAGAATTCCGTAGTCTTATATAGAGGCATAAAGTCGATTTTCTTGTATATACACATTTAGCAATCGATATCGAAATACCTCAAATCATTAGTTTAATATATTTAAGTTAATTAACCCCCTTTATCTTACTGAAGCCTACAAACGCCTTAACGGCATAACGGCAATGCCTGTAGAAGATTTCCGTTATCATATATTTAGGTATAAAGTCGATTTTCTTGTATATACACATTTAGCAATCGATACCGACATGCCTCAAATCATTAGTTTAACATATTTAAGTTAATTAACCTTTTTTAACGTATTGAAGTTGATATAAAGCCAGGGTGGCATAACGACAGTACATTTGGAAGAATTCCGTAATCTTATATTTAGGTATAAAGTCGATTTTCTTGTATATACTCATTTAGCAATCGATATCGAAATGCTTCAATTCATTAGTTTAACATATTTAAGTTAATAAACCTTCTTTAACGAACTGAAGTTAGCATAAATCCATGGCGGCATAACGGTAGTGCATGTAGAATAATTCCGTAATCTTATATTTAGGTATAAAGTCGATTTTCTTGTATATACGCATTTAGCAATCGATATCCAAAAGCTTAAAATCATAAGCTTAACATATTTAAGTTAATTAACCTTCTTTATCTTACTGAAGTTTACATAAAGCCGTAACGGTATAACGGCAGTGCATTTGGGAGAATTTCGTGATCTTATATTCAGGTATAAAGTCGATTTTGTTGTATATACGCATTTAGCAATCGATATCAAAATGCTTCAAATCATTAGTTTGACATATTTAAGTAAATAAACCTCCTTTAGCGAACTGAAGTTGACATAAAGTCATAACGGCACTGCATTTGGAAGAATTCCGTAGTCTTATATTTAGTTATAAAGTCGCTTTTCTTGTATATACACATTTAGCAATCGATATCGAAATGCCTCAAATTATTAGTTTAATATATTTAAGTTAATTAACCCCCTTTATCTTACTGAAGCCTACAAACGCCTTAACGGCATAACGGCAATGCATGTAGAAGATTTCCGTTATCATATATTTAGGTATAAAGTCGATTTTCTTGTATATACACATTTAGCAATCGATATGGAAATGCCTCAAATCATTAGTTTAACATATTTAAGTTAATTAACCTTCTTTAACATATTGAAGTTGATATAAAGCCATCGCGGCATAACGGCAGTACATTTGGAAGAATTCCGTAGTCTTATATTTAGGTATAAAGTCGATTTTCTGGTATATATGCATTAAGCGATCGATATCGAAATGCTTCAAATAAGTGGTTTAACATATTTAAATTAATAAACCTTCTTTAACATACTGAATTTCATGTAAAGATATGGCGGCATAACGACAGTGCATTTGGAAGAATTCCGTAATCTTATATTTAGGTATAAAGTCAATTTGCTTGTATATACTGATTTAGAAATCGATATCGAAATGCTTCAAATCATTAGTTTAACATATTTAAGTTTATTAACCCTCTTTAACTTACTGAAGTCTACAAACGGCTTAACGGCATAACGGCAAAGCATTTGGAAGAATTACGTAATCTTTTATTTAGGTATAAAGTCGATTTTCTTGTATATACACATTTAGCAATCGATATCGAAATAATTCAAATCATTAATTTAACATATTTAAGTTAATAAACCTTCTTTAACATATTGAAGTTGATATAAAGCCATGGCGGCATAACGACAGTACATTTGGAAGAATTCCGTAATCTTATATTTAGGTATAAAGTCGATTTTCTTGTATATATGCATTACGCAATCGATTTCGAAATGCTTCTAATAACTGGTGTAACATACCTAAGTTAATAAACATTCTTTAACGAACTGAAGTTAACGTAAAGCCATAACGGCATAACGGCAGTGCATTTAGAAGAATTCCGTAATCTTATATTTAGGTGGAAAGTCGATTTTCTTGTATATATGCATTAAGCAATCGATTTCGAAATGCTTCAAATGACTAGTGTAACATATCTAAGTTAATAAACCTTTTTAAACGAACTAAAGTTGACATTAAGCCATAACGGCATAACGGCAGTGCATTTGGAAGAATTCCGTAATCTTATATTTAGGTATAAAGTCGATTTTGTTGTGTATACACATTTAGCAATCGATATCGAAATGCCTCAAATCATTAGTTTAACATATTTAGGTTAATTAACCCCCTTTATCTTACTGAAGTCTACAAACGCCTTATTGGCATAACGGCAAAGCATTTAGAAGAATTCCGTAAGCTTAGATTTAGGTATAAAGTCGATTTTCTTGTATATACTCATTTAGCAATCGATATCGAAATGCTTCAAATCATTAGTTTAACATATTTAAGCTAATTAACCCTCTTTATCGTACTAAAGTCTACAAAAGCCTTATCGGCGTAACGGCAGTGCATTTGGAAGAATTCCGTAATCTTATATTTAGGTATAAAGTCGATTTTCTAGTATATACACATTTAGCAATCGATATCGAAATGCCTCAAATCATTAGTTTAACATATTTAAGTTAACTAACCCCCTTTATCTTACTGAAGTCTACAAACGCCTTAACGGCATAACGGCAGTGCATGTAGAAGAATTCCGTTATCATATATTTAGGTATAAAGTCGATTTTCTTGTACATACACATTTAGCAATCGATATCGAAATGCCTCAAATCATTAGTTTAACATATTTAAGTTAATTAACCTTCTTTAACATATTGAAGTTGATATAAAGCCATGGCGGCATAACGACAGTACATTTGGAAGAATTCCGTAATCTTATATTTAGGTATAAAGTCGATTTTCTTGTATATGTGCATTAAGCAATCGATTTCGAAATGCTTCAAATCATTAGTTTAACATATTTGAATTAATTAACCCCCTTTATCGTACTAAAGTCTACAAAAGCCTTATCGGCATAACGGCATTGCATTTAGAAGAATTCCGTAAGCTTATATTTAGGTATAAAGTCGATTTTGTTGTATATACACATTTAGCAATCGATATCGAAATTCTTCAAACCATTAGTTTAACATATTTAAGCTAATTAACCCTCTTTATCTTACTAAAGTCTACAAAAGCCTTAACTGCGTAACGACAGTGCATTTGGAAGAATTCCGTAATCTTATATTTAGGTATAAAGTCGGTATTCTTGTATATACTCTTTTAGCAATCGATATCGAAATGCTTTAAATCATTAGTTTAACATATTTAAGTTAATAAACTTTCTTTAACGAACTGAAGTTGGCATAAATCCATGGCGGCATAACGGCAGTGCATTTAAAATAATTCCGTAATCTTATATTTAGGTACAAAGTCGATTTTCTTGTATATACGCATTTAGCAATCGATATCGAAATGCCTGAAATCATTAGTTTAACATATTTAAGTTAATTAACCTTCTTTATCTTACTGAAGTTTACACAAAGCCATAACGGTATAACGGCAGTGCATTTGGGAGAATTTCGTATTCTTATATTTAGGTATAAAGTCGATTTTGTTGTATATACTCATTTAGCAATCGATATCGAAATGGCTCAAATCATTAGTTTAACATATTTAAGTTAATTAACCTTCTTTAACATATTGAAGTTGATATAAAGCCATGGCGGCATAACGACAGTACTTTTGGAAGAATTCCGTAATCTTATATTTAGGTATAAAGTCGATTTTCTTGTATATATGCATTAAGCAATCGATTTCGAAATGCTTCAAATAACTGGTGTAACATATCTAAGTTAATAAACCTTCTTTAACGAACTGAAGTTAACATAAAGCCATAACGGCATAACGGCAGTGCATTTAGAAGAATTCCGTAAGCTTATATTTAGGTATAAAGTCGATTTTGTTGTATATACTCATTTAGCAATCGATATCGAAATGCTTCAAATCATTAGTTTAACATATTTAAGTTAATTAACCCTCTTTATCTTACTGAAGTCTACAAACGCTTTAACGGCATAACGGCAAAGCATTTAGAAAAATTACGTTATCTTATATAAAGGTATATTTAAGTTAACAAACCTACTATATCTACAAACGCCTTAACGGCATAACGGCAAAGCATTTAGAAGAATTACGTAATCTTATATTTAGGTATAAAGTCGATTTTCTTGTATATACTCATTTAGCAATCGATATCGAAATGCTTCAAATCATTAGTTTAACATATTTAAGTTAATTAACCCTCGTTATCTTACTGAAGTCTACAAAAGCCTTAACGGCGTAACAGCAGTGCATTTAGAAGAATTCCGTAATCTTATCTTTAGGTATAAAGTCGATTTTGTTGTATATACACATTTAGCAATCGACATCGAAATGCCTCAAATAATTAGTTTAACATATTTAAGTTAATAAACCTTCTTTAACATATTGAAGTTCATATAAAGCCATGGCGGCATAACGACAGTACATTTGGAAGAATTCCGTAATCTTATATTTAGGTATAAAGTCGATTTTCTTGTATATATGCATTAAGCAATCGATTTCGAAATGTTTCTAATAACTGGTGTAACATATCTAAGTTAATAAACCTTTTTTAACGAACTGAAGTTAACATAAAGCCATAACGTCATTAGTTTAACAAGTTAAGTTAATTAACCCTCTTTATCTTACTGAAGTCCACAAACGCCTTAACGGCATAATGGCAAAGCATTTAGAAGAATTACGTAATCTTATATTTAGGTATAAAGTCGATTTTCTTGTATATACTCATTTAGCAATCGATATCGAAATGCTTCAAATCATTATTTTAACATATTTAAGTTAATTAACCCTCTTTATCTTACTGAAGTCTACAAAAGCCTTAACGGCATAACGGCAAAGCATATAGAAGAATTACGTAATCTTATATTTAGTTATAAAGTCTATTTTCTTGTATATACTCATTTAGCAATCGATATCGAAATGCTTCAAATCATTAGTTAAACATATTTAAGTTAATTAACCCTCTTTATCTTACTGAAGTCTACAAACGCCATAACGGCATAACGGCAAAGCATTTAGAAGAATTACGTAATCTTATATTTAGGTATAAAGTCGATTTTCTTGTACATACTGATTTAGCAATCGATATCGAAATGCATAAAGTCACTAGTGTAACATATCTAAGTTAATAAACCTTCTTAAACGAACTGAAGTTAACATAAACCCATAACGGCATAACGGCAGTGCATTTGGAAGAATTCTGTAATCTTATATTTAGGTATAAAGTCGACTTTGTTGTGTATATGCATTTAGCAATCGATTTCGAAAATCTTCAAATCATTAGTTTAACATTTTTAAGTTAATAAACCTTCTTTGACGAACTGAAGTTGGCATAAATCCATAACGGCATAATGGCAGTGCATTTAGAAGAATTCCGTAAGCTTATATTTAGGTATAGAGTCGATTTTGTTGTATATACGCATTCAGCAATCGATATCAAAATGCTTCAAATCATTAGTTTAACAAGTTAAGTTTATTAACCCTCTTTATCTTACTGAAGTCCACAAACGCCTTAACGGCATAATGGCAAAGCATTTAGAAGAATTACGTAATCTTATATTTAGGTATAAAGTCGATTTTCTTGTATATACTCATTTAGCAATCGATATCGAAATGCTTCAAATAACTGGTTTAACATATTTAATTTAATAAACCTTCTTTACCTAACTGAAGTTAACATAAAACCATAACGGTATAACGGCAGTGCATTTGGAAGAATTCCGTAGTCTGATATTTAGGTACTAAGTCGATTTTCTTGTATATACACATTTAGCAATCGATATCGAAATGCTTCAAATCATTAGTTTAACATATTTAAGTTAATTAACCTTCTTTATCTTACTGAAGTTTACATAAAGCCGTAACGGTATAACGGCAGTGCATTTGGGAGAATTTCGTAATCTTATATTCAGGTATAAAGTCGATTTTGTTGTATATACGCATTTAGCAATCGATATCAAAATGCTTCAAATCATTAGTTTGACATATTTAAGTTAATAAACCTCCTTTAGCGAACTGAAGTTGACATAAAGTCATAACGGCACTGCATTTGGAAGAATTCCGTAGTCTTATATAGAAGCATAAAGTCGATTTTCTTGTATACACACATTTAGCAATCGATATCGAAATGCCTCAAATCATTAGTTTAATATATTTAAGTTAATTAACCCCCTTTATCTTACTGAAGCCTACAAACGCCTTAACGGTATAACGGCAATGCATGTAGAAGATTTCCGTTATCATATATTTAGGTATAAAGTCGATTTTCTTGTATATACACATTTAGCAATCGATACCGACATGCCTCAAATCATTAGTTTAACATATTTAAGTTAATTAACCTCTTTTAACGTATTGAAGTTGATATAAAGCCAGGGTGGCATAACGACAGTACATTTGGAAGAATTCCGTAATCTTATATTTAGGTATAAAGTCGATTTTCTTGTATATACTCATTTAGCAATCGATATCGAAATGCTTCAATTCATTAGTTTAACATATTTAAGTTAATAAACCTTCTTTAACGAACTGAAGTTAGCATAAATCCATGGCGGCATAACGGTAGTGCATTTAGAATAATTCCGTAATCTTATATTTAGGTATAAAGTCGATTTTCTTGTATATACGCATTTAGCAATCGATATCCAAAAGCTTAAAATCATAAGCTTAACATATTTAAGTTAATTAACCTTCTTTATCTTACTGAAGTTTACACAAAGCCGTAACGGTATAACGGCAGTGCATTTGGGAGAATTTCATGATCTTATATTCAGGTATAAAGTCGATTTTGTTGTATATACGCATTTAGCAATCGATATCAAAATGCTTCAAATCATTAGTTTGACATATTTAAGTAAATAAACCTCCTTTAGCGAACTGAAGTTGACATAAAGTCATAACGGCACTGCATTTGGAAGAATTCCGTAGTCTTATATAGAGCATAAAGTCGATTTTCTTGTATATACACATTTAGCAATCGATATCGAAATGCCTCAAATCATTAGTTTAATATATTTAAGTTAATTAACCCCCTTTATCTTACTGAAGCCTACAAACGCCTTAACGGTATAACGGCAATGCATGTAGAAGATTTCCGTTATCATATATTTAGGTATAAAGTCGATTTTCTTGTATATACACATTTAGCAATCGATACCGACATGCCTCAAATCATTAGTTTAACATATTTAAGTTAATTAACCTCTTTTAACGTATTGAAGTTGATATAAAGCCAGGGTGGCATAACGACAGTACATTTGGAAGAATTCCGTAATCTTATATTTAGGTATAAAGTCGATTTTCTTGTATATACTCATTTAGCAATCGATATCGAAATGCTTCAATTCATTAGTTTAACATATTTAAGTTAATAAACCTTCTTTAACGAACTGAAGTTAGCATAAATCCATGGCGGCATAACGGTAGTGCATTTAGAATAATTCCGTAATCTTATATTTAGGTATAAAGTCGATTTTCTTGTATATACGCATTTAGCAATCGATATCCAAAAGCTTAAAATCATAAGCTTAACATATTTAAGTTAATTAACCTTCTTTATCTTACTGAAGTTTACACAAAGCCGTAACGGTATAACGGCAGTGCATTTGGGAGAATTTCATGATCTTATATTCAGGTATAAAGTCGATTTTGTTGTATATACGCATTTAGCAATCGATATCAAAATGCTTCAAATCATTAGTTTGACATATTTAAGTAAATAAACCTCCTTTAGCGAACTGAAGTTGACATAAAGTCATAACGGCACTGCATTTGGAAGAATTCCGTAGTCTTATATTTAGTTATAAAGTCGCGTTTCTTGTATATACACATTTAGCAATCGATATCGAAATGCCTCAAATTATTAGTTTAATATATTTAAGTTAATTAACCCCCTTTATCTTACTGAAGCCTACAAACGCCTTAACGGCATAACGGCAATGCATGTAGAAGATTTCCGTTATCATATATTTAGGTATAAAGTCGATTTTCTTGTACATACACATTTAGCAATCGATATCGAAATGCCTCAAATCATTAGTTTAACATATTTAAGTTAATTAACCTTCTTTAACATATTGAAGTTGATATAAAGCCATGGCGGCATAACGACAGTACATTTGGAAGAATTCCGTAATCTTATATTTAGGTATAAAGTCGATTTTCTTGTATATGTGCATTAAGCAATCGATTTCGAAATGCTTCAAATCATTAGTTTAACATATTTAAGCTAATTAACCCCCTTTATCGTACTAAAGTCTACAAAAGCCTTATCGGCATAACGGCAGTGCATTTAGAAGAATTCCGTAAGCTTATATTTAGGTATAAAGTCGATTTTGTTGTATATACACATTTAGCAATCGATATCGAAATTCTTCAAACCATTAGTTTAACATATTTAAGCTAATTAACCCTCTTTATCTTACTAAAGTCTACAAAAGCCTTAACTGCGTAACGACAGTGCATTTGGAAGAATTCCGTAATCTTATATTTAGGTATAAAGTCGGTATTCTTGTATATACTCTTTTAGCAATCGATATCGAAATGCTTTAAATCATTAGTTTAACATATTTAAGTTAATAAACTTTCTTTAACGAACTGAAGTTGGCATAAATCCATGGCGGCATAACGGCAGTGCATTTAAAATAATTCCGTAATCTTATATTTAGGTATAAAGTCGATTTTCTTGTATATACGCATTTAGCAATCGATATCGAAATGCCTGAAATCATTAGTTTAACATATTTAAGTTAATTAACCTTCTTTATCTTACTGAAGTTTACACAAAGCCATAACGGTATAACGGCAGTGCATTTGGGAGAATTTCGTATTCTTATATTTAGGTATAAAGTCGATTTTGTTGTATATACTCATTTAGCAATCGATATCGAAATGGCTCAAATCATTAGTTTAACATATTTAAGTTAATTAACCTTCTTTAACATATTGAAGTTGATATAAAGCCATGGCGGCATAACGACAGTACTTTTGGAAGAATTCCGTAATCTTATATTTAGGTATAAAGTCGATTTTCTTGTATATATGCATTAAGCAATCGATTTCGAAATGCTTCAAATAACTGGTGTAACATATCTAAGTTAATAAACCTTCTTTAACGAACTGAAGTTAACATAAAGCCATAACGGCATAACGGCAGTGCATTTAGAAGAATTCCGTAAGCTTATATTTAGGTATAAAGTCGATTTTGTTGTATATACTCATTTAGCAATCGATATCGAAATGCTTCAAATCATTAGTTTAACATATTTAAGTTAATTAACCCTCTTTATCTTACTGAAGTCTACAAACGCCTTAACGGCATAACGGCAAAGCATTTAGAAAAATTACGTTATCTTATATAAAGGTATATTTAAGTTAACAAACCTACTATATCTACAAACGCCTTAACGGCATAACGGCAAAGCATTTAGAAGAATTACGTAATCTTATATTTAGGTATAAAGTCGATTTTCTTGTATATACTCATTTAGCAATCGATATCGAAATGCTTCAAATCATTAGTTTAACATATTTACGTTAATTAACCCTCGTTATCTTACTGAAGTCTACAAAAGCCTTAACGGCGTAACGGCAGTGCATTTGGAAGGATTCCGTAATCTTATATTTAGGTATAAAGTCGATTTTGTTGTATATACGCATTCAGCAATCGATATCAAAATGCTTCAAAACATTAGTTTAACAAGTTAAGTTTATTAACCCTCTTTATCTTACTGAAGTCCACAAACGCCTTAACGGCATAATGGCAAAGCATTTAGAAGAATTACGTAATCTTATATTTAGGTATAAAGTCGATTTTCTTGTATATACTCATTTAGCAATCGATATCGAAATGCTTCAAATAACTGGTTTAACATATTTAATTTAATAAACCTTCTTTACCTAACTGAAGTTAACATAAAACCATAACGGTATAACGGCAGTGCATTTGGAAGAATTCCGTAGTCTGATATTTAGGTACTAAGTCGATTTTCTTGTATATACACTTTTAGCAATCGATATCGAGATGCCTCAAATCATTAGTTTAACATATTTAAGTTAATTAACCCCCTTTATCTTACTGAAGTCTACAAACGCCTTAACGGCATAATGGCAGTGCATGTAGAAGAATTCCGTTATCATATATTTAGGTATAAAGTCGATTTTCTTGTACATACACATTTAGCAATCGATATCGAAATGCCTCAAATAACTGGTTTAACATATTTAATTTAATAAACCTTCTTTACCTAACTGAAGTTAACATAAAACCATAACGGTATAACGGCAGTGCATTTGGAAGAATTCCGTAGTCTTATATTTAGTTATAAAGTCGCGTTTCTTGTATATACACATTTAGCAATCGATATCGAAATGCCTCAAATTATTAGTTTAACATATTTAAGTTAATTAACCCTCGTTATCTTACTGAAGTCTACAAAAGCCTTAACGGCGTAACGGCAGTGCATTTGGAAGGATTCCGTAATCTTATATTTAGGTATAAAGTCGATTTTCTTGTATATATGCATTAAGCAATCGATTTCAAAATGCTTCAAATAACTGGTGTAACATATTTAAGTTAATAAACCTTCTTTAACATATTGAAGTTCATATAAAGCCATGGCGGCATAACGACAGTACATTTGGAAGAATTCCGTAATCTTATATTTAGGTATAAAGTCGATTTTCTTGTATATATGCATTAAGCAATCGATTTCGAAATGTTTCTAATAACTGGTGTAACATATCTAAGTTAATAAACCTTTTTTAACGAACTGAAGTTAACATAAAGCCATAACGTCATTAGTTTAACAAGTTAAGTTAGTTAACCCTCTTTATCTTACTGAAGTCCACAAACGCCTTAACGGCATAATGGCAAAGCATTTAGAAGAATTACGTAATCTTATATTTAGGTATAAAGTCGATTTTCTTGTATATACTCATTTAGCAATCGATATCGAAATGCTTCAAATCATTATTTTAACATATTTAAGTTAATTAACCCTCTTTATCTTACTGAAGTCTACAAAAGCCTTAACGGCATAACGGCAAAGCATATAGAAGAATTACGTAATCTTATATTTAGTTATAAAGTCGATTTTCTTGTATATACTCATTTAGCAATCGATATCGAAATGCTTCAAATCATTAGTTAAACATATTTAAGTTAATTAACCCTCTTTATCTTACTGAAGTCTACAAACGCCATAACGGCATAACGGCAAAGCATTTAGAAGAATTACGTAATCTTATATTTAGGTATAAAGTCGATTTTCTTGTACATACTGATTTAGCAATCGATATCGAAATGCATAAAGTCACTAGTGTAACATATCTAAGTTAATAAACCTTCTTAAACGAACTGAAGTTAACATAAACCCATAACGGCATAACGGCAGTGCATTTGGAAGAATTCTGTAATCTTATATTTAGGTATAAAGTCGACTTTGTTGTGTATATGCATTTAGCAATCGATTTCGAAAATCTTCAAATCATTAGTTTAACATTTTTAAGTTAATAAACCTTCTTTGACGAACTGAAGTTGGCATAAATCCATAACGGCATAATGGCAGTGCATTTAGAAGAATTCCGTAAGCTTATATTTAGGTATAAAGTCGATTTTGTTGTATATACGCATTCAGCAATCGATATCAAAATGCTTCAAATCATTAGTTTAACAAGTTAAGTTTATTAACCCTCTTTATCTTACTGAAGTCCACAAACGCCTTAACGGCATAATGGCAAAGCATTTAGAAGAATTACGTAATCTTATATTTAGGTATAAAGTCGATTTTCTTGTATATACTCATTTAGCAATCGATATCGAAATGCTTCAAATAACTGGTTTAACATATTTAATTTAATAAACCTTCTTTACCTAACTGAAGTTAACATAAAACCATAACGGTATAACGGCAGTGCATTTGGAAGAATTCCGTAGTCTGATATTTAGGTACTAAGTCGATTTTCTTGTATATACACTTTTAGCAATCGATATCGAGATGCCTCAAATCATTAGTTTAACATATTTAAGTTAATTAACCCCCTTTATCTTACTGAAGTCTACAAACGCCTTAACGGCATAATGGCAGTGCATGTAGAAGAATTCCGTTATCATATATTTAGGTATAAAGTCGATTTTCTTGTACATACACATTTAGCAATCGATATCGAAATGCTTCAAATCATTAGTTTAACATATTTAAGCTAATTAACCCTCTTTATCTTACTTAAGTCTACAAAAGCCTTAACTGCGTAACGGCAGTTCATTTGGAAGAATTCCGCAATCTTATATTTAGGTATAAAGTCGCTTTTCTTGTATATACACATTTAGCAATCGATTTCGAAATGCTTCAAATAACTGTTGTAACATAACTAAGTTAATAAACCTTCTTTAACGAACTGAAGTTAACATAAAGCCATAACGGCATAACGGCAGTGCATTTAGAAGAATTCCGTAAGCTTATGTTTAGGTATAAAGTCGATTTTGTTGTATGACACATTTAGCAATCGATATGGAAAGCCTCAAATCATTAGTTTAACATATTTAAGTAAATTAACCTTCTTTAACATATTGAAGTTCATATAAAGCCACGGCGGCATAACGACAGTACATTTGGAAAAATTCCGTAATCTTACATTTAGGTATAAATTCGATTTTCTTGTATATATGCCATAAGCAATCGATTTTGAAATGCCTTTAATAACTTGTGTAACATATTTAAGTTAATAAACCTTCTTTAACGAACAGCAGTTAACATGAAGCCGTAACTGCATAACGGCAGTGCATTTAGAAGAATTCCGTAATCTTATATTTAGGTATAAAGTCGATTTTGTTGTATATACACATTTAGCATTCGATATCGAAATGCCTCAAATAATAAGTTTAACATATTTAAGTTAATTAACCCTCTTTAGCTTACTGAAGTCTACAAACGCCTTAACGGCATAACGGCAAAGCATTTAGAAGAATTCCGTAAGCTCATATTTAGGTATAAAGTCGATTTTGTTGTATATACGCATTTAGCAATCGATATCAAAATGCTTCAAATCATTAGTTTAACCAGTTAAGTTAATTAACCCTCTTTATCTTACTGAAGTCCACAAACGCCTTAACGGCATAACGGCAAAGCATTTAGAAGAATTACGTAATCTTGTATTTAGGTATAAAGTCGATTTTCTTGTATATACTCATTTAGCAATCGATATCGAAATGCTTCAAATAATTATTTTAACATATTTAAGTTAATTAATCCTCTTTATCTTACTGAAGTCTACAAACGCCTTAACGGCATAACGGCAAAGCATTTAGAAGAACTACGTAATCTTATATTTAGGTATAAAGTCGATTTTCTTGTGCATACTGATTTAGCAATCGATATCGAAATGCTTCAAATCATTAGTTTGACATATTTGAGTTAACAAACCTATTTTAACGCACTGAAGTTAACATAAAGCCATAATGGCATAACGGCAGTGCATTTAGAAGAATTCCGTAAGCTCATATTTAGGTATAAAGTCGATTTTGTTGTATATACGCATTTAGCAATCGATATCAAAATGTTTCAAATCATTGGTTTAACAAGTTAAGTTACTTAACCCTCTTTATCTAACTGAAGTCCACAAACGCCTTAACGGCAACACGGCAAAGCATTTAGAAGAATTACGTAAACTTATATTTAAGTATAAAGTCGATTTTCTTGTATATACTCATTTAGCAATCGATATCGAAATGCTTCAAATCATTATTTTAACATATTTAAGTTAACAGACCTACATTAACGCACTGAAGTTAACACAAAGCCATGTCGGCATAGCAGCAGTGCATGTAGAAGAAATCCGTAATCTTATATTTAGGTATAAATTCGATTTTTTTTATATACACATTTAGCAATCGATATCTAAATGCTTCAAATCATTAGTTTAACATATTTAAGTTAATAAAACTTCTTTGACGAACTGAAGTTGATATAAAGCCATGGTGGCATAACGACAGTACATTTGGAAGAATTCCGTGATCTTATATTTAGGTATAAAGTCGATTTTCTTGTATATATACATTAAGCAAACGATATTTTTAAATGCTTCAAGTAACTGGTTTAACATATTTAAGTTAATAAAGCTTCTTTAACGCACTGAAGCTAACATAAAGTCATGGCGGCATAACGGCAGTGCATTTAGAAGAATCCCGTAAGCTTATATTTAGGTATAAAGTCGATTTTCTTGTATATATGCATTAAGCAATCGATTTCGAAATGCTTCAAATAACTAGTGTAACACATCTAAGTTAATAAACCTTCTTAAACGAACTGAAGTTAACATAAAGCCATAACGGCATAACGACAGTGCATTTAGAAGAATTCCGTATTCTTATATTTAGGTAGAAAGTCGATTTTCTTGTATATATGCATTAAGCAATCGATTTCGAAATGCTTCAAATAACTAGTGTAACATATGTATCTAAGTTAATAAACCTTCTTAAACGAACTGAAGTTAACATAAAGCCATAACGGCATAACGACAGTGCATTTGGAAGAATTCCGTAATCTTATATTAAGGTATACAGTCGATTTTGCTGTGTATATGCATTTAGCAATCGATTTCGAAAATCTTCAAATCATAAGTTTAACATATTTAAGTTAATAAAGCTTCTTTAACGCACTGAAGTTAACACAAAGCCATGGCGGCATAACGGCAGTTCACGTAGACGAATTCCGTAATCTTATATTTAGATATAAAGTCGATTTCCTTGTATATAGACATTTAGCAATCGATATCGCAATGCCTCAAATCATTATTTTAATATATTTAAGTTAATTAACCACCTTTATCTTACTAAAGTCTACAAACGCCTTAACGGCATAACGGCAGTGCATGTAGAAGAATCCCGTTATCATATATTTAGGTATAAAGTCGATTTTCTTGTATATATGCATTAAGCAATCGATATCGAAATGCTTCAAATAACTGGTTAACATATTTAAGTTAATAAATCTTCTTTAACTAACTGAAGTTAACACAAAACCATAACGGTATAACGGCAGTGCATTTAGAAGAATTCCGTTAACTTATATTTAGGTAGAAAGTCGATTTTCTTGTATAAAGCAATCGATATCGAAATGCCTCAAATCTTTAGTTTAATATATTTAAGTTAATTAACCCCCTTTATCTTACTGAAGTCTACAAACGCCTTAACGGCATAACGGCAGTGAATGTAGAAGAATTCCTTTATCAAATATTTAGGTATAAAGTCGATTTTCTTGTATATACACCTTTAGCAATCGATATCGAAATACCTCTTATTTGACTTATTTAAGTTAACAAACCTACTTTAACGCACTGAAGTTAACACAAAGCCCTGGCGGCATAACAGCAGTGCATGTAGAAGAATTCCGTCATCATATATTTAGGTATAAAGTCGATTTTCTTGTATATAGCAATCGATATCGAAATGCCTCAAATCTTTAGTTTAATATATTTAAGTTAATTAACCCTCTTTATCTTACTTAAGTCTACAAAAGCCTTAACTGCGTAAAGGCAGTTCATTTGGAAGAACTCCGTAATCTTATATTAAGTTATAAAGTCGCTATTCTTGTAAATATACATTAAGCAATCGATTTCGAAATGCTTCAAGTAACTGGTGTAACATAACTAAGTTAATAAACCTTCTTTAACGAACTGAAGTTAACATAAAGCCATAACGGCATAACGGCAGTGCATTTAGAAGAATTCCGTAAGCTTATGTTTAGGTATAAAGTCGATTTTGTTGTATATACACATTAAGCAATCGATATCGAAATGCCTCAAATCATTAGTTTAACATATTTAAGTTAATTAAGCTTCTTTAACATACTGAAGTTCATATAAAGCCATGGCGGCATAACGACAGTACAGTTGGAAGAATTCCGTAATCTTACATTTAGTTATAAAGTCGGTTTTCTTGTATATATGCCATAAGCAATCGATTTCGAACTGCTTCTAATAACTGGTGTAACATATTTAAGTTAATAAACCTTCTTTAACGAACAGAAGTTAACATAAAGATGTAACTGCATAACGGCAGTGCATTTAGAAGAAATCCGTAATCTTATATTTAGGTATAAAATCGATTTTCTTGTATATACACATTTAGCAATCGATATCGAAATGCCTCAAATCATTAGTTTAACATATTTAAGTTAACTAACCCCCTTTATCTTACTGAAGTCTACAAACGCCTTAACGGCATAACGGCAAAGCATTTAGAAGAATTCCGTAAGCTCATATTTAGGTATAAAGTCGATTTTCTTGTATATATGCATTAAGCAATCGATATCGAAATGCTTCAATTAACTGGTTTAACATCTTTAAGTTAACAAACCTACTTTAACGCACTGAAGTTAACACAAAGCCATGGCGGCATAGCGGCAGTGCATATAGAAGAATTCCGTAAGCTTATATTTAGGTAGAAAGTCGATTTTCTTGTATATATGCATTAAGCAATCGATATCGAAATGCTTCAATTAACTGGTTTAACATCTTTAAGTTAACAAACCTACTTTAACGGACTGAAGTTAACACAAAGCCATGGCGGCATAGCGGCAGTGCATTTGGAAGAATTCCGTAATCTTATATTTAGGTATAAAGTCGATTTTGTTGTGTATGTGCATTTAGCAATCGATTTCGAAAATCTTCAAATCATTAGTTTAACATATTTAAGTTAATAAAGCTTCTTTAACGCATTGAAGTTAACACAAAGCCATGGCGGCATAACGGCAGTTCATGTAGAAGAATTCCGTAATCTTATATTTAGGTAGAAAGTCGATTTTCTTCTATATACACATTTAGCAATCGATATCGAAATGCCTCAAATCATTAGTTTATCATATTTAAGTTAATTAACCTTTTTTATTGTATTGAAGTTGATATAAGGCCATGGTGGCATAACGACAGTACATTTGGAAGAATTCCGTAATCTTATATTTAGGCATAAAGTCGATTTTCTTGTATATATGCATTAAGCAATCGATATCGAAATGCTTCAAATAACTGGTTTAACATATTTAAGTTAATAAACCTTCTTTAACTAACTGAAGTTAACATAAAACCATAACGGTATAACGGCAGTGCATTTGGAAGAATTCCGTAATCTTATATTTAGGTATAAAGTCGATTTTCTTGTATATACACATTTAGCAATCGATATCGCTATTCCTCAAATCATTAGTTTAAAATATTTAAGTTAATTAACCCCCTTTATCTTACTGAAGTCTACAAACGCCTTAACGGCATAACGGCAGTACAAGTAGAAGAATTCTGTTATCATATATTTAGGTATAAAGTCGATTTTCTTGTATATACACATTTAGCAATCGATATCGAAATGCCTCAAATCATTAGTTTAATATATTTAAGTTAATTAACCCTCTCTTTCTTACTGAAGTCTACAAACGCCTTAACGGCATAACGGCAAAGCATTTAGAAGAATTACGTTATCTTATATTTAGGTATAAAGTCCATTTTCTTGTATATACTCATTTAGCAATCGAAATCGAAATGCTTCAAATCATTAGTTTAACATATTTAAGTTAACAAACCTCTTTATCTTACTGAAGTCTACAAACGCCTTAACGGCATAACGGCAAAGCATTTAGAAGAATTACGTAATCTTATATTTAGGTATAAAGTCAATTTTCTTGTATATACACATTTAGCAATCGATATCGAAATGCTTCAAATCATTAGTTTAACATATTTAAGTTAATTAACCCTCTTTATCTTACTGAAGTCTACAAAGCTTTAACGGCATAACGGCAAAGCATTTAGAAGAATTCCGTAATCTTATATTTACGGTATAAAGTCATTTTCTTGTATATACTCATTTAGCAATCGATATCGAAATGCTTCAAATCATTAGTTTAACATATTTAAGTTAATTAACCCTCTTTATCTTACTGAAGTCTACAAAGCCTTAACGGCATAACGGCAAAGCATTTAGAAGAATTCCGTTATCTTATATTTAGGCCATAAAGTCATTTTCTTGATATCTCATTTAGAATCGAATCGAAATGCTTCAAATAATAGTTTAACATATTAAGTTAAAAACCTTCTTTATCTTACTGAAGTCTACAAAAGTTTTAACGGCATAGCGGCAGTAGCATTTAGAAGAATTACCGTAATCTTTATTTACGTATTAAGTCGATTTTTTGTATATACACATTTAGCAATCGATATCGAAATGCTTCAAATCATTAGTTTAACATATCTAAGTTAATTAACCTTCTTTATCTTACTGAAGTCTACAAATGCCTTAACGGCATAACGGCAGTACATGTAGAAGAATACCGTTATCATATATTTAGGTATAAAGTCGATTTTCTTGTACATACACATTTAGCAATCGATATCGAAATGCCTCAAATCATTAGTTTAACATATTTAAGTTAATTAACCCTCTTTATCTTACTGAAGTCTACAAACGCCTTAATTGCATAACGGCAAAGCATTTAGAAGAATTACGTAATCTTATATTTATGTATAAAGTCCATTTTCTTGTATATACTCATTTAGCAATCGAAATCGAAATGCTTCAAACAACTAGTTTAGCATATCTAAGTTAATAAACCTTCTTTATCTTACTGAAGTCTACAAAAGCCTTAACGGCGTAACGGCAGTGCATTTGGAAGAATTCCGTAATCTTATATTTAGGTATTAAGTCGATTTTCTTGTATATACACATTTAGCAATCGATATCGAAATGCTTCAAATAACCAGGCTAACATATCTAAGTTAATGAACCTTCTTTATCTTACTGAAGTCTACAAAAGCTTTAACGGCATAACGGCAGTGCATTTAGAAGAATTCCGTAATCTTATATTTCGGTATAAAGTCGATTTTCTTGTATATACTCATTTAGCAATCGATATAGAAATGCTTCAAATCATTAGTTTAACATATTTAAGTTAATTAACCCTCTTTATCTTACTGAAGTCTACAAACGTTTTAACGGCATAAAGGCAAAGCATTTAGAAGAATTCCGTAATCTTATACAGGGTAGGCCATTTAAAGTTGACCCATTTGTTTCTAAAAAAAAAGAACAAAAGAAAACAATGTTTTTTGTTCATTTCAAAAATAATTTATTTTGGTCCAAGGGGATTTGTTTCAGCTAATATTTAAAAATTAGATCGCGTAAATGGGCACCTTTAGCTTTGACAGCTAAATGCACTCTTTTTTCGACATTTTCCATGACTTTGGCCAATGTTTCGGATGATATGGCGGCTGTTTCACGTCGAATGTTGGCTTTCAGTTGAGCTAAGGTCTTTGGCTTATTAGCATATACCTTGGATTTCAAATAGCCCCACAAATAAAAGTCTGGTGGCGTCAAATCTGGTGATCTCGGTGGCCAGTCAACATCACCATTTTTCGATATCAATCGCCCGGGGAAAAATGGTCGCAATAAATTGATTGTTGGTCGAGCTGTATGGCATGTAGCCCCGTCCTGTTGAAACCAGAAGTTATCCATGTCATTTTCGCGAATAATGGGTATCACAAAATCCGTTATCATGGCTCGATAACGCTCACCATTGACTGTTGTCGTGGCTCCATCATCGTCTTCGAAAAAATACGGTCCGATGATCATATTCGCGCAAACACCGCACCAAACTGTTACTTTTTGGTCGTAAAGAGGCTGTTCTTCAATTAATTGAGGATTTTCGGTGGCATAAAATCGGCAATTTTGCTTGTTTACGCCTCCATTCAACGAGAAATGTGCCTCGTCTGACATGATGAGTTTTCGCCAAAAGTCAAGTTCGTTTTCAGCCATTTCGATGGCCCATTTGCCAAAATTAAGGCGTCGCGGATAATCAGCTGGGTTTAGTTTTTGTGCCATTTGAATTTTATATGGAAACATCTTCAAATCTTTATGAATTATGCGTCGGAGAGTGGTGCGAGAGATGTCTAATTCCTGAGAGCGGCGATAACTCGATGTCGATGGAGTCTCCTCAATACTGGCTCGTACAGCTTCGATATTTTCATCAGAACGTCTTGTGCGTTGTCTGGGTGCATGACTGGCATTACTGGGATTACCGGTGTTCACAAATTTTGCGTATAAAGACTTAATTGTGTTCTTAACTGGAGCACTTTTCACTTTATTTTTTTTGCGAAACGCACGTTGAGTTAACACAATTGAAAAGTTATTTTGAATATAAAGCTGAACAATTTCAGCGCGTTCTTTTGGAGTGTACTGTTCCATGGTATAAATTGTCTTCGAATGACGCTTCTAACGCGGTATGACATTAGCCGATTTGTCAGGGCTGTTAAAAGTTACAGCGCTGCCAGATGGGTCAACTTTAAATGGCCTACCCTGTATTTAGGTATAAAGTCGATTTTGTTGTATGTACACATTTAGCAATCGATATCGAAATGCTTCAAATCCTTAGTTTAACATATTTAAGCTAATTAACCCTCTTTATCTTACTAAAGTCTACAAAAGCCTTAACGGCATAACGGCGGAGCATTTGGAAGAATTCCGTAATCTTATATTTAGGTATTAAGTCGATTTTCTTGTATATACACATTTAGCAATCGATATCGAAATGCCTCAAATCATTAGTTTAACATATTTACGTTAATTAACCCCCTTTATCTTACTGAAGTCTACAAACGCCTTAACGGCATAACGGCAGTGCATGTAGAAGAATTCCGTTATCATATATTTAAGTATAAAGTCGATTTTCTTGTACATACACATTTAGCAATCGATATCGAAATGTCTCAAATCATTAGTTTACCATATTTAAGTTAATTAACCCTCTTTATCTTACTGAAGCCTACAAACGCCTTAATTGCATAACGGCAAAGCATTTAGAAGAATTACGTAATCTTATATTTAGGTATAAAGTCCATTTTCTTGTATATACTCATTTAGCAATCGAAATCGAAATGCTTCAAACAACTAGTTTAGCATATCTAAGTTAATAAACCTTCTTTATCTTACTGAAGTCTACAAAAGCCTTAACGTCGTAACGGCAGTGCATTTGGAAGAATTCCGTAATCTTATATTTAGGTATTAAGTCGATTTTCTTGTATATACACATTTAGCAATAGATATCGAAATGCTTCAAATAACCAGGCTAACATATCTAACTTAATGAACCTTCTTTATCTTACTGAAGTCTACAAAAGCTTTAACGGCATAACGGCAGTGCATTTAGAAGAATTATGTAATCTTATATTTCGGTATAAAGTCGATTTTCTTGTATATACTCATTTAGCAATCGATATAGAAATGCTTCAAATCATTAGTTTAACATATTTAAGTTAATTAACCCTCTTTATCTTACTGAAGTCTACAAACGCCTTAACGGCATAACGGCAGTGCATGTAGAAGAATTCCGTTATCATATATTTAAGTATAAAGTCGATTTTCTTGTACATACACATTTAGCAATCGATATCGAAATGTCTCAAATCATTAGTTTACCATATTTAAGTTAATTAACCCTCTTTATCTTACTGAAGCCTACAAACGCCTTAATTGCATAACGGCAAAGCATTTAGAAGAATTACGTAATCTTATATTTAGGTATAAAGTCGATTTTGTTGTATGTACACATTTAGCAATCGATATCGAAATGCTTCAAATCCTTAGTTTAACATATTTAAGCTAATTAACCCTCTTTATCTTACTAAAGTCTACAAAAGCCTTAACGGCATAACGGCGGAGCATTTGGAAGAATTCCGTAATCTTATATTTAGGTATTAAGTCGATTTTCTTGTATATACACATTTAGCAATCGATATCGAAATGCCTCAAATCATTAGTTTAACATATTTACGTTAATTAACCCCCTTTATCTTACTGAAGTCTACAAACGCCTTAACGGCATAACGGCAGTGCATGTTTGGGAAAAATTCCGTAATCATTTTATTTAAGGGATAAAGTCGATTTTCTTGTACATACACATTTAGCAATCGATATCGAAATGTCTCAAATCATTAGTTTACCCTATTTAAGTTAATTAACCCTTTTTTAACTTACTGAAGCCTACAAACGCCAAACGGCATAACGGCAAAACATTTAGAAGAATTACCCTAATCTCATATTTAGGTATAAAGTCGATTTTGTTGTATATACACATTTAGCAATCGATATCGAAATGCTTCAAATCATTAGTTTAACATATTTAAGCTAATTAACCCCCTTTTATCTTACTAAGGGTTACAAAAGCCTTAACGGCATAACGGCAGTAGCATTTAGGGAAAAATTCCGTAATCTTATATTTAGGTATAAAGTCGATTTTCTTGTACATACACATTAAGCAATCGATATCGAAATGCTTCAAATCATTAGTTTAACATATTTAAGCTAATTAACCCTCTTTATCTTACTGAAGTCTACAAACGCCTTAACGGCATAACGGCAATGCATGTTTGAAGAATTCCGTAAACATTTTATTTGGGTATAAAGTCGATTTTCTTGTATATACACATTTAGCAATCGAAATCGAAATGCCTTTAAATCATTAGTTTAACATATTTAAGTTAATTAACCCACTCTTTTCTTACTGAAGTCTACAAACGCCTTAACGGCATAACGGCAAAGCATTAAGAAGAATTCCGTAATCTTATACTTAGGTATAAAGTCCATTTTCTTCTATATACTCATTTAGCAATCGAAATCGAAATGCTTCAAATCATTAGTTTAACATATTAAGTTAATCAACCCTCTTTAACTACTGAAGTTAAAAAAAGTCTGACGGCATAACGGCAAAGCGTGTTTGAAGAATTCGTAATCATATATTTAGGTATAAAGTCGATTTTCTTGTATATACTCATTTAGCAATCGATATCGAAATGCTTCAAAAAACTTTGTGTTTAAAATATCTTTAAATTAATAAACCCTCTTTAACTTACTGAAGTTAAAAAAAACTATAACGGCATAACGGCAGTGCATTTGGAAGAATTCCGTAACCTTATATTTAGGTATAAAGTCGATTTTCTTGTATACACACATTTAGCAATCGATATCGAAATGCCAAATCATTTTGTTTAACATATTTAAGTTAATTTAAACCCCCTTTAACATTTCTGAAGTCTACAAAAGCCATGACGGCATAACGACAGTACATTTAGAAGAATTACCCTAATCTTATATTTAGGTATAAAGAGATTTTCTTGTATACACACTTTTGCAATCGATATTTGAAAAACCTTTAAATCATTTTGTTTAACATATTTAAGGGAAAATTTAAACCTTTTTTAACTTACTGAAGTTAAAAAAAGCCAAAAGGGGATAACGGCAAAACATGTTTGGGAAAAATTCCGTAATCTTATATTTAGGTATAAAGTCGATTTTCTTCTATACACACATTTAGCAATCGATATCGAAATGCCTCAAATCATTAGTTTAACAAATTTAAGTTAATCAACCTTTTTAACATACTTTAAGTTCATATAAAGCCATGGCGGCATAACGACAGTACATTTGGAAGAATTCCGTAATCTTATATTTAGGTATAAAGGGATTTTCTTGTATATACACATTAAGCAATCGATATCGAAATGCCTTTAAATCATTAGCTTAACATGTTTAAGTTAATAAACCTTCTTTAACTAACTGAAGTTAACATAAAGCCATAACGGTATAACGGCAGTGCATTTGGAAGAATTCCGTAATCTTATATTTAGGTATAAAGTCGATTTTCTTGTATATACTCATTTAGCAATCGAAATCGAAATGCTTCAAATCATTAGTTTAACATATTTAAGATAATTAACCCTCTTTATCTTACTGAAGCCTACAAACGCCTTAACGGCATAACGGCAAAGCATTTAGAATAATTATGTAATCTTATATTTTGGTATAAAGTCGCTTTTCTTGTATATACTCATTTAGCAATCGAAATCGAAATGCTTCAAATCATTAGTTTAACATACTTAAGTTAATTAACCCTCTTTATTTTATTGAAGTCTACAAACATCTTAACGGCATAACGGCAAAGCATTTAGAAGAATTATGTAATCTTATATTTCGGTATAAAGTCGCTTTTCTTGTATATACTCATTTAGCAATCGAAACCGAAATGCTTCAAATCATTAGTTTAACATATTTAAGATAATTAACCGTCTTTATCTTACTGAAGTCTACAAACGCCTTAACGCCATAACGGCAAAGCATTTAGAAAAATTATGTAATCTTATATTTCGGTATAAAGTCGCTTTTCTTGTATATACTCATTTAGCAATAGAAATCGAAATGCTTCAAATCATTAGCTTAACATATTTAAGTTAATTAACCCTCTTTATTTTATTGAAGTCTACAAACATCTTAACGGCATAACGGCAAAGCCGTAATCTTATATTTAGGTATAAGGAAGATTTTCTTGTATATATGCACTTAGCAATCGATTTCGAAAATCTTCAAATCATTAGTTTAACATATTTAAGTTAATAAAGCTTCTTTAACGAACTGAAGTTAACACAAAGCCATGGCGGCATAACGGAAGTTCATGTAGAAAAGTTCCGTAATCTTATATTTAGGTATAAAGTCGATTTTCTTATATATACTCATTTAGCAATCGATATCGAAATGCCCCAAATCATTAGTTTAACATATTTAAGTTAATTAACCCTCTTTATCTTACTGAAGTCTTCAAACGTTTTAACGGCATAACGGCAAAGCATTTAGAAGAATTCCTTAATCTTATATTTAGGTATAAAGTCGATTTTCTTGTATATACACATTTAGCAATCGAAATCGAATAGCTTCAAGGCATTAGTTTAACATATTTAAGTTAATTAACCCTCTTTATTTTACTAAAGTCTACAAACGCCTTAACGGCATAACGGCAGTGCATGTAGAAGAACTCCGTTATCATATATTTAGGTATAAAGTCGATTTTCTTGTACATACACAATTAGCAATCGATATCGAAATGCCTCAAATCATTAGTTTAACATATTTAAGTTAATTAACCCTCTTTACAGAGTCATCGACTAGCTAAGAAAGCGATCGGACGTGTTTATTTCAGAAAACGCTCTCTCGCATCTCTAGTGTAAATCTCAATAAATTCGTGTCTACTCGTGTTATTTCCTTTTGTTATACAAAAAAAAAAAAACAGAAAACAAAACACGAAAAAGAAAAAAGAAAAAACACACCAACAAAAAAAATGGCTCCTGGGCCGCCGGACAAATCTTCCAATAGATTTGCTTTGCTATCAGAGGATGTCAATTCTCCAAAAAGATCACGAATTGACTTACAAGTCAAAAACTTTCCAAAATTACCAGCTATAAACAAAACAGTGAAAAATTCCAAATATTTAGTGATCTCTCCAACCGATACTGACAAAAGACTTACTAAACTTAGCCCATTTGCAATCAAAAAAGGACTTGAATCTATTTCCAAAGAAATCGATTCCATTTCGAAACTTAAAGATGGAAGCATCTTAATCCTTGCAAACAATGCTAAAACGAGTGAAAAATTTTTAAAATCAAAAGACGTTTGTGGTATGTGTGCAATATCAGTGAAATTACACGCCAGTTTAAACTCAGTAAAAGGTGTCGTTTTCGACAAGAATCTTGCTGAAGTTGACGAAAAAGAACTTATTAATGAGCTAAGCTCCCAAGGAGTAACAAGTGTATACAAGTTCACCAAACAAGCCAAAGAAAAAACAATTAATTCTGGCCTCATTGTCTTAACTTTTGACAGATTTCAACTACCTAGTGAACTCGATGTAGCATGGTACAAATTAAAAATTAAACCTTACATACCCAACCCCATGAGATGTAAAAACTGCCAAATTCTTGGACATACCCAAAAATGGTGTAAAAATAACCCATCTTGCCCCGTTTGTAATCTACCGCCCCATAGCGATACAATATGCAGCCGCATAACATGTGCAAATTGTTATGGCGAGCACACCTCATCGGACAAAACATGTCCAAAATACCAACAAATTAAAGAAATCTTAACCATAAAAACATTAGAAAACATCAGTATGGGCGAGGCGCGCCGAAAATATAAAGAGCAACACCCTATGCAAGTGGGCACAACTGTACCCTTTTCGCAAATAATTAACCACTCTCATCACAAACAAACAAAACAAGCAGAAACCGAAGACATATCATCAATAAATATTCAAAAACAACACAGTACAACAAACGCATCGGCACATACAGTGCATCACCATCCAGCATCCAACAACTACAAATCAAAAGCCAATAACGAACAAAACATCACTCTACACAAAGATGGTCATACAACACAAAATTCTAATAACAACAATATCACCAATCAAACTTCTCAAGAACAATTGATCTCACTTCTTTCTCGTTACACATCTCATCTCAACGATATCTCCGAAATACCAACAACTTCAACAATCACTGATCATAGCTACGGAGGAAACAACAACACAGACTTGTCAAACCAGTTCGAGGATATCTCTGATAACATTTAGCAGCGGAATAAGTAATAGTAATAATTATTCAATTTTGCACTCTCTACATAATGACTCTCAACTTACTACAATGGAATTGTAAAGGTTACTATAACAATTACACAGAAATAGAAATTTTGTTAAAATCCTATTCCCCACAAATTGTCTGCTTACAAGAAACCCACTTATCAAAGAGCGCCAAGCCTTATTGCCCAAAGCAATACGATGGATATTTTTTCAATTTACATCACAATGTAACTTCTAAGCAGGGTTGTGCTATATTAGTGCATAAGTCTATTCAACATAAGCATATTAACATTACGTCAAACCTTATTGCTACAGCTGTACAAATTAACTTTCCCCATGTTATAACAATTTTTTGTGTTTATATTCCACCCCAACAACATATAACCGTAGCTGATCTTCTTAGCTTAACCAGCAACGTAAATACTCCGATAATAATGTTAGGCGATTTCAATGGTTGGAGCCCTTTGTGGGGCTCCCAATATTGTAACGCTAGAGGACAAATAATTGAGAACTACATATTAAGCTCAAATATAGCAATCCTTAACGATAATGTGCCAACTCACTTTTCAACACATGGTAGCTTCACCAATATAGATCTATCACTATGCTCGCCATAATATCTTCCTCATGCCTGTTGGAATGTTATAGATGATCTTCACAATAGTGATCACTTTCCTATACAATGTACCTTCAATTTTCTGTCCCTTTCGGAGAGGATACCTTCTTCAAATATTCAATTCAACTGTGACCGTGCAGATTGGCGAAAGTTTCAAAATATTGCAACACAAAATCATTATATAGTTTCACCCAATATCAACAAAGAAGCCGCACAAATTCAAAAGATCATAAGAAAGGCTGCCAATGAATCTATTCCAAAAACCAAACGTAGAAATACTAAACAAAACGTTCCATGGTGGAATCCTAACCTAAATTCATTAAGGCAGGCAAAGCAAGACGCTTGGAAAACTTATAGGCAAGTGAAAAGCATAGAAAGTCTTTTAGATTACAAAAAGAAGAATGCCCACTTTATCCGACAAAAGAAAATATCCAAAACCAAAGCCTTTGAAGACCTCACAAAAACTATCAATCCATCCTCACCAACAAGCTACATTTGGAAAAAGATTCACCTTCTCTCTGGTACTTACAAGCCCTTTGGCATCAAATACATCTCGGTTAACAACAACAATGTGACAGTTCCTAAAGACATTTCCCTTGAATTCGCTCAATTTTATTCTTCTAATTCTGACTCATCAAACTTCCCTATTGAATTCCAAATTGAAAAAAATACAAATCTTAACGCAGAAATTAATTTTACTCCCAATAAGTACACAAAGTTTTTGGAAACAAATTTTACAATCGAGGAATTCGAAGCATGTTTAAGGAACTCCAAAGGCACAACTCCAGGCCACGATAAAATAACCTACAAAATGATTGCCAACTCCCCTATAGACATTAAAAATCGAATACTTACACTATATAATCGGTCATACGAAAATAATATTATCCCACAGAATTTTAAAATAGCCACAGTCATACCCATACTTAAACCAAGCAAAAATGAGATTTCCATCCAAAATTATAGACCTATATCCCTATTACCATGCTTAGGAAAATTACAAGAAAAAATGATAGCAAATAGACTAACGTGGTACCTTAATTCCTCTAAATTAATTTCCCAACAACAAGTTGGCTTTAAAAAAGGATCCAGCACAATAGATGCTCTCCTATATATTGACCACCTAATAAGTAAAAATCTATCAGTAAGAAACCATGTGTCAATATTAGCAATAGATTTCCAAAGCGCGTTCGATAATATAGGAGTTCACGTTGTACTAAAAAAACTAGTGGAATGGAAAACAGGGGAAAAAATGTACAACTATATAAAAAACTTTTTAACAAACAGGAAACTTCGTGTAAGGGTTAACAATGTCCTTTCTCCACTATTCCCTCTGTCAAATGGTATCCCTCAAGGCTCCCCATTGTCAGTAGTCCTCTTTTTGATTGCTTTTGAAGATATCGTCACTATCCTAAAAGAACAAAAACACATAGATTTCTGTCTGTACGCGGATGACCTTTACATTATGTGCAACAAAAGAGATCCAAATGATATCCAATCCATCTTCCAACATACATTAAATAGCATCCACATCTGGTCAAAAAGATCTGGCGCCAAACTCTCTTTACAAAAATGTAAGCATTTTCATTCCTGCAGAAAACATAATTGCAGGAGAATAAGTATTGATTTCAATAATATTACAATAGAAAATACGGATAATATTAAGATTTTAGGGTTATATTTTGATAAAAGGAACACATTTAACAAACATTGTACATACATTAAGCAAGATCTGGCCTCCAGACTCAATATAATAAAATACCTTTCCTCAAACAAAAGCCATATCCATACTAACACACTCATAAATTTTACAAAACTTACCATCCTCGCAAAAATTGACTATGGATTGCAAATTTATGGCAAGACCTCGAAATCATCTCTTACGAAAATAATGGGCGCATATCACGCTGCTGTCCGATTTAGCCTCAGGGCCTTTCGGACAACTCCTGTCAAATATCTGCTAGCCGAAGGTGGTTTTCTTTCATTAGTAGATCGTGTCGCTTATATTAGAGCACGTTCTATTAACATCATATGTTCTAACAATAACTCAATTTTGGATAAGGAAATAAAGCTACTTAAAACCCGAAAAAATACCATATCTATAAAATCAGGTCTTGTGGAGATGTTCTATATGATAAAGCAAACACAGAAATGGGTATTCAAAAACTCAGGGAAACATATCACTCCCCCTTGGTTGCTATGTTCCGAATCATTTATCAACACGCTTTCTGCATACCCAAAAGACTCAACTAGCCCTCTTATCTATCAACAAGCATTTCTAGAGGCAGCCGCTCCATTAAAGAACAACCACTGGAAATTTCTATTTACGGATGGGTCAAAAAACAATAATGGAACATCTTTTGCAGTAGTCCATGAAAATGGTGATCTCATAGCAAACGGAGTTTTACAAGATCAAACATCACCCTACGAGGCTGAAATACAAGCTGTCCTAAGCGCGTTACAATTCGCCACCAAAAAAAGGAATACTTACGTTATCTGCACAGACAGCAAAGCAATACTGCATGGAGTTCATAACCTCAACAATCACTCAGAAGAAATATCCACTATTAGGACCTCCTTAATAAACTTAAAAAAAAGAATCAAGCTCATGTGGATCCCAGGTCATGTCGATATAACAGGAAATGAGTTAGCAGATAAAGCTGCCAAAGCGGCCTCAACATCTCCCCTTCAGCTATTCATACCATTTCCGAAAAAACGAATCAAATGTGAGATATTACAAGACCTTCACCAAAAATTTCAATACGAATGGAGCAAAGAAATTGGTCATTACAAAAACTTAAATCCAGACAAACACGCAATAAGACTTTCAACCAATACCACAGCTGTAATGAACAAATGTTTTATAAGACTACGCCTTGGGCACACCCGTCTTACACATCTTCACTTGATGAAGAAGGAGTCACAGCCAACGTGCCATTTCTGCAACTCATCTCCTTTAACCATCACCCATATCCTTAAGGAATGCCAATCCTTAAACCTCCACCGATCCACCGTATTTCATCAAGATCCCATATCCATACTAAACACCCCAAACGAAGACAATGTCAAAAATATTTTCAATTATTTAAAACTTTTAAATATACATAAATTAATATAAGTTATACATTATTTAACCAAAAGTAACCGATAGCCCTAGTTGCTAGTGTTTTTCACATTTATTGTAATTTCAATTATAATAAATAATAAATAATAATAATAATAATAACCCTCTTTATCTTACTGTACTGTAACTACGTTATCTTATATTTAGGTATTAAGTCGATTTTCTTGTATATATGCATTAAGCAATCGATATCGAAATGCTTCAAATAACTGGTTTAACATATTTAAGTTAATAAACCCTCTTTAACTAAATGAAGTTAACATAAAACAATAACGGTATAACGGCAGTGCATTTGGAAGAATTCCGTAACCTTATAGTTAGGTATAAAGTCGATTTTCTTGTATACACACATTTAGCAATCGATATCGAAATACCTCAAATCATTACTTTAACATATATAAGTTAATTAACCTTCTTTAACATATTGAAGTTCATATAAAGCCATGGCGGCATAACGACGGTACATTTTGAAAAATTCCGTAATCTTATATTTAGGTATAAAGTCGATTTTCTTCTATATACACATTTAGCAATCGATATCGAAATGCTTCTAATAACTGGTGTAACATATCTAAGTTAATAAACCTTCTTTAACGAACTGAAGTTAACCTAAAGCCATAACGGCATAACGGCAGTGCATTTAGAAGAATTCCGTAAGCGTATATTTAGGTATAAAGCCGATTTTGTTGTATATTCACATTTAGCAATCGATATCGAAATGCCTCAAATCATTAGTTTAACATATTTAAGTTAATTAACCTTCTTTAACATATTGAAGTTCATATAAAGCCATGGCGGCATAACGACAGTACATTTGGAAGAATTCCGTAATCTCATATTTAGGTATTAGGAAGATTTTCTTGTATATATGCACTTAGCAATAGATTTCGAAAATCTTCAAATCATTAGTTTAACATATTTAAGTTAATAAAGCTTCTTTAACGCACTGAAGTTAACACAAAGCCATGGCGGCATAACGGCAGTTCGTGTAGAAGAATTCCGTATTCTTATATTTAGGTATAAAGTCGATTTTCTTCTATATACACATTTAGCAATCGATATCGAAATGCCTCAAATCATTAGTTTATCATATTTTATTTAATTAACCTTTTTTAACGTATTGAAGTTGATATAAAACCATGGTGGCATAACGACAGTACATTTGGAAGAATTCCGTAATCTTATATTTAGGTATAAAGTCGATTTTCTTGTATATATGCATTAAGCAATCGATATCGAAATGCTTAAAATAACTGGTTTAACATGTTTAAGTTAATAAACCTTCTTTAACTAACTGAAGTTAACATAAAACCATAACGGTATAACGGCAGTGCATTTGGAAGAATTCCGTAATCTTATATTTAGGTACAAAGTCGATTTTCTTGTATACACATTTAGCAATCGAAATCGAAATGCTTCAAATCATTAGTTTAACATATTTAAGTTAACAAACCTACTTTAACGCACTGAAGTTAACACAAAGCCATGGCGGCATAACGGCAGTGCATGTAGAGAATTCCGTTATCATATATTTAGGTATAATGTCGATTTTCTTGTATATACTCATTTAGCAATCGATATCGAAATGCTTCAAATAACTAGTGTAACATATCTAAGTTAATAAACCTTCTTAAACGAACTGAAGTTAACATAAAGCCATAACGGCATAACGGCAGTGCATTTGGAAGAATTCCGTAATCTTATATTTAGGTATAAAGTCGATTTTGTTGTGTATATGCATTTAGCAATCGGTTTCGAAAACTTTCAAATCATAAGTTTAACATTTTTAAGTTAATAAAGCTTCTTTAACGCAACGAAGTTAACATAAAGCCATAACGGCATAACGGCAGGGCATTTAGAAGAATTCCGTAAGCTTATTTTTAGGTATAAAGTCGATTTTGTTGTAAATACACATTAGCAATCGATATCTAATGCTTCAAATCATTAGTTTAAGATATTTAAGTTAACAAAGCTTCTTTAACGCACTGAAGTTAACACAAAGCCATGGCGGCATAACGGCAGTTCATGTAGAAGAATTTCGTAATCTTATATTAAGGTATAAAGTCGATTTTCTTCTATGTACACATTTAGCAATCGATATCGAAATGCCTCAAATAATAAGATTATCATATTTAAGTTAATTAACCTTTTTTAACGTATTGAAGTTGATATAAAGCCTGGTGGCATAACGACAGTACATTTGGAAGAATTCCCTAATCTTATATTTAGGAATAAAGTCGATTTTCTTGTATATATGCATTAAGCAATCGATATCGAAATGCTTCAAATAACTGGTTTAACATATTTAAGTTTATAAACCTTCTTAAACTAACTGAAGTTAACATAAAACCATAACGAAATAACGGCAGTGCAGTTGGAAGAATTCCGTAATCTTATATTTAAGTATAAAGTCGATTTTCTTGTATATACACATTTAGCAATCGATATCGAAATGCCTCAAATCATTAGTTTAACATATTTAAGTTAACAAAGCTTCTTTAACGCACTGAAGTTAACACAAAGCCATGGCGGCATAACGGCAGTTCATGTAGAAGAATTTCGTAATCTTATATTAAGGTATAAAGTCGATTTTCTTCTATGTACACATTTAGCAATCGATATCGAAATGCCTCAAATAATAAGATTATCATATTTAAGTTAATTAACCTTTTTTAACGTATTGAAGTTGATATAAAGCCTGGTGGCATAACGACAGTACATTTGGAAGTATTCCGTAATATTATATTTAGGTATAAAGTCGATTTTCTTGTATATATGCATTAAGCAATCGATTTCGGAATGCTTTCAATAACTGGTGTAACATATCTAAGTTAATAAACCTTCTTTAACGAACTGAAGTTAACATAAAGCCATAACGGCAGTGCATTAGAAGATTTCCGTAAGCGTATATTTAGGTATAGAAGTCGATTTTGTTGTATATACACATTTAGCAATCGATATCGAAATGCCTCAAATCATTAGTTTAACATATTTAAGTTAACAAAGCTTCTTTAACGCACTGAAGTTAACACAAAGCCATGGCGGCATAACGGCAGTTCATGTAGAAGAATTTCGTAATCTTATATTAAGGTATAAAGTCGATTTTCTTCTATGTACACATTTAGCAATCGATATCGAAATGCCTCAAATAATAAGATTATCATATTTAAGTTAATTAACCTTTTTTAACGTATTGAAGTTGATATAAAGCCTGGTGGCATAACGACAGTACATTTGGAAGAATTCCCTAATCTTATATTTAGGAATAAAGTCGATTTTCTTGTATATATGCATTAAGCAATCGATATCGAAATGCTTCAAATAACTGGTTTAACATATTTAAGTTTATAAACCTTCTTAAACTAACTGAAGTTAACATAAAACCATAACGAAATAACGGCAGTGCATTTGGAAGAATTCCGTAATCTTATATTTAAGTATAAAGTCGATTTTCTTGTATATACACATTTAGCAATCGAAATCGAATAGCTTCAAGGCATTAGTTTAACATATTTAAGTTAATTAACCCTCTTTATTTTACTGAAGTCTACAAACGCCTTAACGGCATAACGGCAGTGCATGTAGAAGAATTACGTAATCTTATATTTAGGTATAAAGTCGATTTTGTTGTGTATATGCATTTAGCAATCGATATCGAAATGCTTCAAATCATTAGTTTAACATATTTAAGCTAATTAACCCTCTTTATCTTACTGAAGTCTTCAAACGTTTTAACGGCATAACGGCAGTGCATGTAGAAGAATTCCGTAATCCTATATTTAGGTATAAAGTCGATTTTCTTGTATATACACATTTAGCAATCGAAATCGAATAGCTTCAAGGCATTAGTTTACGCCTTAACGGCATAACGGCAGTGCATGTAGAAGAACTCCGTTATTATATATTTAGGTATAAAGTCGATTTTCTTGTGCATACACATTTAGCAATCGATATCGAAATGCCTCAAATCATTAGTTTAACATATTTAAGTTAATTAACCCTCTTTATCTTACTGAAGTCTACAAACGCCTTAACGGCATAACGGCAAAGCATTTAGAAGAATTCGTTATCTTATATTTAGGTATAAAGTCGATTTTCTTGTATATATGCATCAAGCAATCGATATCGAAATGCTTCAAATAACTGGTTTAACATATTTAAGTTAATAAACGCTCTTTAACTAACTGAAGTTAACATAAAACCATAACGCTATAACGGCAGTGCATTTGGAAGAATTCCGTAACCTTATAGTTAGGTATAAAGTCGATTTTCTTGTATATACACATTTAGCAATCGATATCGAAATACCTCAAATCATTAGTTTAACATATATACGTTAATTAACCTTCTTTAACATATTGAAGTTCATATAAAGCCATGGCGGCATAACGACAGTACATTTTGAAGAATTCCGTAATCTTATATTTAGGTATAAAGTCGATTTTGTTGTAAATACACATTTAGCAATCGATATCTAATGCTTCAAATCATTAGTTTAACATATTTAAGTTAATTAACCTATTTTAACGTATTGAAGTTGATATAAAGCCATGGTGGCATAACGACAGTACATTTAGAAGTATTCCGTAATATTATATTTAGGTATAAAGTCGATTTTCTTGTATATATGCATTAAGCAATCGATTTCGGAATGCTTCCAATAACTGGTGTAACATATCTAAGTTAATAAACCTTCTTTAACGAACTGAAGTTAACATTAAGCCATAACGGCAGTGCATTTAAAAGAGTTCCGTAAGCGTATATTTAGGTATAAAGTCGATTTTGTTGTATATACACATTTAGCAATCGATATCGAAATGCCTCAAATCATTAGTTTAACATATTTAAGTTAATTAACCTTCTTTAACATATTGAAGTTCATATAAAGCCATGGCGGCATTACGACAGTACATTTGGAAGAATTCCGTAATCTTATATTTAGGTATAAGGAAGATTTTCTTGTATATATGCACTTAGCAATCGATTTCGAAAATACTCAAATCATTAGTTTAGCATATTTAAGTTAATAAAGCTTCTTTAACGCACTGAAGTTAACACAAAGCCATGGCGGCATAACGGCAGTTCATGTAGAAGAGTTTCGTAATCTTATATTTAGGTATAAAGTCGATTTTCTTCTATATACACATTTAGCAATCGATATCGAAATGCCTCAAATAAGAAGATTATCATAATTTAGCTAATTAACCTTTTTTAACGTATTGAAGTTGGTATTAAGCCTGGTGGCATAACGACAGTACATTTAGAAAAATTCCGTAATCTTATATTTAGGAATAAAGTCGATTTTCTTGTATATATGCATTGAGCAATCGATAGCGAAATGCTTCAAATAACTGGTTTATTATATTTAAGTTTATAAACCTTCTTAAGCTAACTGAAGTTAACATAAAACCATAACGAAATAACGGCAGTGCATTTGAAAGAATTCCGTAATCTTATATTTAGGTATAAAGTCGATTTTCTTGAATATACACATTTAGCAATCGAAATCAAATAGCTTCAAGGCATTAGTTTTACATATTTAAGTTAATTAACCCTCTTTATTTTACTGAAGTCTACAAACATCCTAACGGCATAACGGCAAAGCATTTAGAAGAATTACGTAATCTTATATTTAGGTATAAAGTCGATTTTGTTGTATATACTCATTTAGCAATCGATATAGAAATGCTTCAAATCATTAGTTTAACATATTTAAGTTAATTAACCCTCTTTATCTTTTTGAAGTCTACAAACGTTTTAACGGGATGACGGCAGTGCATGAAGAAGAATTCCGTTATCATATATTTAGCTATAAAGTCGATTTTCTTGTACATACACATTTAGCAATCGATATCGAAATGCCTCAAATCATTAGTTTAACATATTTAAGTTAATTAACCCTCTTTATCTCACTGAAGTCTACAAACGCCTTAACGGCATAACGGCAAAGCATTTAGAAGAATTACGTTATCTTATATTTAGGTATAAAGTCGATTTTCTCTTATATACTCATTTAGCAATCGATATAGAAATGCTTCAAATCATTAGTTTAACATATTTAAGTTAATTAACCCTCTTTATCTTACTGAAGTCTACAAACGTTTTAACGGCATAACGGCAAAGCATTTACAAGAATTACGTAATCCTATATTTAGGTATAAAGTCGATTTTGTTGTGTATGCACATTTAGCAATCGATATCGAAATGCCTCAAATCATTAGTTTAACATATTTAAGTTAATTAACCCTCTTTATCTCACTGAAGTCTACAAACGCCTTAACGGCATAAAGGCAAAGCATTTAGAAGAATTACGTTATCTTATATTTAGGTATAAAATCGATTTTCTTGTATATATGCATTAAGCAATCGGTATCGAAATGCTTCAAATAACTGGTTTAACATATTTAAGTTAATAAACCCTCTTTAACTAACTGAAGTTAACATAAAACCATAACGGTATAACGGCAGTGCATTTGGAAGAATTCCGTAACCTTATATTTAGGTATAAAGTCGATTTTCTTGTATATACACATTTGGCAATCGATATCGAAATGCCTCAAATCATTAGCTTAACATATTTAAGTTAATTAACCTTCTTTAACATATTGAAGTTCATATAAAGCCATGGCGGCATAACGACAGTACATTTTGAAGAATTCCGTAATCTTATATTTAGGAATAAAGTCGATTTTCTTGCATATATGCATTAAGCAATCGATTTCGAAATGCTTCTAATAACTGGTGTAACATGTTTAAGTTAATAAACCTTCTTTAACTAACTGAAGTTAACATAAAACCATAACAGTATAACGGCAGTGCATTTGGAAGAATTCCGTAATCTTATATTTAGGTATAAGGAAGATTTTCTTGTATATATGCACTTAGCAATCGATTTCGAAAATCTTCAGATCATTAGTTTAACATATTTAAGTTAATAAAGCTTCTGTAACGCACTGAAGTTAACACAAAGCCATGGCGGCATAACGGCAGTTCATGTAGAAGAATTCCGTAATCTTATATTTAGGTATAAAGTCGATTTTCTTCTGTATACACATTTAGCAATCAATATCGAAAAGCCTCAAATCATTAGTTTATCATAATTTAGTTAATTAACCCCCTTTATCTTACTGAAGTCTACAAACGCCTTAACGGCATAACTGCAGTGCATGTAGAAGAATTCCGTTATCATATATTTAGGTATAAAGTCGATTTTCTTGTATATACACATTTAGCAATCGATATCGAAATGCCTCAAATCATTAGTTTAATATATTTGAGTTAATTAACCCACTCTATCTTACTGAAGTCTGCAAACGCCTTAACGGCATAACGGCAAAGCATTTAGAAGAATTCAGTAATCTTATATTTAGGTATAAAGTCCATTTTCTTGTATATACTCATTAAGCAATCGAAATCGAAATGCTTCAATTCATTAGTTTAACATATTTAAGTTAACAAACCTACTTTAGCGCACTGAAGTTAACACAAAGCCATGGCGGCATAACGGCAGTGCATGTAGAAGAATTCTGTTATCATATATTTAGGTATAAAGTCGATTTTCTTGTATATACTCATTTAGCAATCGATATCGAAATGCTTCAAATAATTAGTGTAACATATCTAAGTTAATAAACCTTCTTAAACGAACTGAAGTTAACATAAAGCCATAACGGCATAACGGCAGTGCATTTGGAAGAATTCCGTAATCTTATATTTAGGTATAAAGTCGATTTTTTTGTGTATATGCATTTAGCAACCGGTTTCGAAAATCTTTAAATCATTAGTTTAACATATTTAAGTTAACAAACCTACTTTAGCGCACTGAAGTTAACACAAAGCCATGGCGGCATAACGGCAGTGCATGTAGAAGAATTCTGTTATCATATATTAAGGTATAAAGTCCATTTTCTTGTATATACTCATTAAGCAATCGAAACCGAAATGCTTCAAACCATTAGTTTAACATATTTAAGTTAACAAACCTACTTTAGCGCACTGAAGTTAACACAAAGCCATGGCGGCATAACGGCAGTGCATGTAGAAGAATTCTGTTATCACATATTTAGGTATAAAGTCGATTTTCTTGTATATACTTATTTAGCAATATATATCGAAATGCTTCAAATAACTAGTGTAATATATCTAAGTTAATAAACCTTCTTAAACGAACTGAAGTTAACATAAAGCCATGGCGGCATAACGGCAGTGCATTTAGAAGAACTCCGTAAGCTTATATTTAGGTATAAAGTCGATTTTGTTGTAAATACACATTTAGCAATCGATATCTAATGCTTCAAATCATTAGTTTAACATATTTAAGTTAATTAACCTTTTTTAACGTATTGAAGTTGATATAAAGCCTAAGCATAACGACAGTACATTTGGAAGAATTCCATAATCTTTTATTTAGGTATAATGTTGATTTTGTTGTATATACATATTAAGCAATCGATATCGAAATTCTTCAAATAACTGGTTTAACATATTTAAGTTAACAAACCTTCTTTAACTAACTGAAGTTAACATAAAGCCATAACGGTATAACGGCAGTGCATTTGGAAGAATTCCGTAATCTTCTATTTAGGTATTAAGTCGATTTTCTTGTATATACACATTTAGCAATCGATATCGAAATGCCCAAATCAATAGTTTAACATATTTAAGTTAATTAACCCCCTTTATCTTACTGAAGCCTACAAACGCCTTAACGGCATAACGGCAGTGCATGTAGAAGAATTCCGTAATCTTCTATTTAGGTATTAAGTCGATTTTCTTGTACATAAACATTTAGCAATCGATATCGAAATGCCTCAAATCATTAGTTTAACATATTTAAGTGAATTAACCCTCTTTATCTTACTGAAGTCTACAAACGCTTTAACGGCATAACGGCAAAGCATTTAGAAGAATTACGTAATCTTATATTTAGGTATAAAGTCGATTTTCTTGTATATACTCATTTAGCAATCGAAATGCTTCAAATCATTAGTTTAACATATTTAAGATAATTAACCCTCTTTATCTTACTGAAGTCTACAAACGCTTTAATGGCATAACTGCATGTAGAAGGATTCCGTTATCATATATTTAGGTATAAAGTCGATTTTTCTTGTACATACACATTTAGCAATCGATATCGAAATGCCTCAAATCATTAGTTTAACATATTTAAGTTTATTAACCCTCTTTATCTTACTGAAGTCTACAAGCGCTTTAGTTGCATAACGGCAAAGCATTTAGAAGAATTACGTTATCTTATATTTAGGTATAAAGTCGATTTTCTTATATATACTCATTTAGCAATCGATATCGAAATGCCTCAAATCATTAGTTTAACATATTTAAGTTAATTAACCCTCTTTATCTACTGAAGTCTACAAACGCCTTAATTGCATAACGGCAAAGCATTTAGAAGAATTACGTAATCTTATATTTAGGTATAAAGTCGATTTGCTTGTATATATGCATTAAGCAATCGATATCGAAATGCTTCGAATAACTGGTTTAACATATTTAAGTTAATAAACCTTCTTTAAATAACTGAAGTTAACATAAAACCATAACGGTATAACGGCAGTGCATTTGGAAGAATTCCGTAATCTTATATTTAGGTATAAAGTCGATTTTCTTGTATATATGCATTAAGCAATCGATATCGAAATGCTTCAAATAACTGGTTTAACATATTTAAGTTAATAAACCTTCTTTAAATAACTGAAGTTAACATAAAACCATAACGGTATAACGGCAGTGCATTTGGAAGAATTCCGTAATCTTATATTAAGGTATAAAGTCGATTTTCTTGTATATACACATTTAGCAATCGATATCGAAATGCGTCAAATCATTAGTTTAACATATTTAAGTTAATTAACCCCCTTTATCTTACTGAAGTCTACAAACGCCCTTAACGGCATAACGGCAGTGCATGTAGAAGAATTCCGTTATCATATATTTAGGTATAAAGTCGATTTTCTTGTATATAAATTACAAGACCGGTTGTTTAATTTATGATTTTCTTTATTTCCCTTGCTTGGAGCAAGGGCAGCCGTAAAGGCTGAGCGAGTAAATACAACTGAACTGTCTTAAAGTTATTGTAGCGGCGACTACGCCTAAATACCTGTCTGAATAACACACGCTCTGCCACGTGACTTGCCAGCGCAGTAGCAGCGATAGGTGTTTGTTGTTGTCACGTGCAACTCGTTGAGCGCTTCGTCAGCAATATCGTTGGAAAAATAATTTTCGCACGCTCAGCCCCAGACGCATGGTCAGCGATTTCGGTGGAATTGAAATGTTGTCCGGAAGCGTGTTGTTACTCTTGTTCCTTTGTTGTTGGCTACTATGGTGTGTGTTAACTACTCCCCCGCTAGAAGAGGGGACGTCCACGGATCCCTTAAGAACGCTGCTCAATATTGCAATATTAGCACTGCGCTTCCGTACTTTGTAGATTATGTAGGCTGATATGCAAACAATAAAAAATACTATTGTTAAGGTGTAGGCTATAAGCCACTGAGACGACTGTGCTTCGACAAGCCCCCTCAATGATGCAATGTGTCGCAGATTTTTTTGGTTAATGTTGTGCAGGTAAGGAAGTGACAAGAGTGTGGTATGATTTGTCAGGTTCACAAATTGTGCGGGTGCGGCCTCGGGATGCGCGCGCACAATCTTCCTCCAGTTGGTGTACTTAGTGCCATTGATGGTAGCATTCTCTGTGAACTTTATCATGAATGTCCCATTCAAAATTACTGGCGGGGAGTTTCCCTCGCGAACTTCAACCAATTTATCATTTATAATAATTAAACCGTCGTCAATTTCTTCCACCGCTTCGATATGATCAGCTGTAATAGTCTGGCAGGACGCTAGGCGCTGGCTTAACAAATTCAACACGCAAGAGCTATTCATGTTTGACATTTGACAAAATATTGTTGATAAAGAATTTTTACAATTCGCTAGTTGTTGATATGTATTGTTGCATTTAGATACTACACTGGTCTCTATCATAATTGACTTAAAATTTTTTACAACTGGTTTAATCCTAATTTTCTTACAATTTTGTTCTACCACTGGGTATTTAATTACGAAATATATGTTATTATAATTTTGCAAAATTTTTAATTTTGAGACTGTTAGTAAACCGCTTATTGTAATACCTGTAGAGTGCTCGTTAGTTAGTAAATTTTTAACCTCATCACTATTTAAAAATATTGGGTTAATTAATTGTATCTTACCCAAAGTTACGGAATAAAGAGCTGATTCTATTTCGTCTATTAACGCTCTGTTTCTTGCTGATATCAAGTCAAAAAGGTGTCCAGTGTCAATCTCATGCTGTTTGGTCGAGCTAATCAATTTGTTTACGGTGTCGGTTAACTGGTTAATTTTAACTTGGAGCTGGCTATTAATGTAAATCTGTTGTTCGTTTGCTTCAATCAGGGATTCTGCCCGTGTTTGAAGTTGGTTAAAGTCATCGAAATCGGGGAGTTCCAGCTACGTATTTGAGAGCGGTGCCAAGAAAGCTTATGCTACGGGATTGTCGGTGATGAATTCTTAATGAATCTATTAATCGTAATATGCGGTCTATGTCCAGTTGAACGGTTTTCCTAATGTGAGACTGCGGGAAGTTCTCAAGAAGATTATGCGTTTCTTCGGCTATGTTCTCGTAAATGGTCAAATTCAGGTGGTGAATGATGTGTTTGTACTGGCGGTAAATTGCATGATTGCATGCCATTGGCTGGAAATTTAGTGTCTGAAAACCTCTGAGCAAATAAAGAGCGTGTCTGGTTGGATTCCAGTTCTTGTGCGAGTGCCAAGGCCGATGCCATGTCAGCTGGCCTTGAAGAAAATAGAATATCGCACAGCGGGTGGTTAAGACCCGATATGAACACTCTTAATGCGTCCTGACGATACTTGGTATTAAGTGATTCCAAGACGTCCTTCTTGTTTTCGTAGGTCATCAAATTTTTGTTGATAATAGCCGTTAGTTTCTTTCCCACCTCATCGTAAAATGCTGTAATAGATAGTCTTCCCTGCCGGAGGGGTGGACATTTCTTGTTCCAATATGTAGACGGGTTTTTTGTCCGAGTAGGTAAAATCGAGCCTTGCTATTATGGCTTTGAAATTGAGAATTGTATTAAACGACGATAGTGTCGCATCCGCAGATCCAACTACTTTGTTCCTAATAATAGCCACTGCCTGGTAATGTTTCGAGCTGCCCTGCGCGTTTTCAAAAATTTTATACGCGGTATGAGCCGCCTGGCGCCACGACACGTATCGTGAATGGTCACCATTGAACTCTGGCAACGACTTTACAACATCCAGCGACTCATCGCACCTAACAGTGGGGTCAATTGCAATCTCCCTATACTCCTCTACCTGAACTGGTCTTTCGATTAGTGTTATCCCTAGCGGTAAGTTCGTCAATAGTCGTTTGGAAGTCTCGTCTCGTCTGCTCCGTTGCTGTCCGCACAGCGGCACCCAGCACGGCGCGAAGAATATTTTCGTCCATGTTCCTTGATATTCCTTTTATTCTTTATTCACTTTAAAATTTTTTATTTTCAAATTAAAACAATTTTTACTTAAATTAATATTTATATTAATATTTTTTAAGCTGATGCTTCAATTTCAACGAATATGTCAATATCTCGAGCACTCTACTTACATAGATTCTTTCATATTGTAGTAATAGTAATAGTTTTAGTCCCTCGATGGTTGTTAGTTTAGTCCCTCGATGGTTGTTAGTTTAGTCCCTCGATGGCTGTTAGTTTAGTCCCTCGATGGTTGTTAGTTTAGTCCCCTCGATGGCTACGCCTCGGCTTGGCGTGCGTCCGAGCACCGTGGCCACGAAATTATCCTTTACAAGGATTTTGTTGTGGCCCCACGTTGGGCGCCAATTACAAGACCGGTTGTTTAATTTATGATTTTCTTTATTTCCCTTGCTTGGAGCAAGGGCAGCCGTAAAGGCTGAGCGAGTAAATACAACTGAACTGTCTTAAAGTTATTGTAGCGGCGACTACGCCTAAATACCTGTCTGAATAACACACGCTCTGCCACGTGACTTGCCAGCGCAGTAGCAGCGATAGGTGTTTGTTGTTGTCACGTGCAACTCGTTGAGCGCTTCGTCAGCAATATCGTTGGAAAAATAATTTTCGCACGCTCAGCCCCAGACGCATCGTCAGCGATTTCGGTGGAATTGAAATGTTGTCCGGAAGCGTGTTGTTACTCTTGTTCCTTTGTTGTTGGCTACTATGGTGTGTTAACTTATATGCATTAAGCAATCAATTTCGAAATGCTTCTAATAACTGGTGTAACATATCTAAGTTAATAAACCTTCTTTAACGAACTGAAGTTAACCTAAAGCCATAACGGCATAACGGCAGTGCATTTAGAAGAATTCCGTAAGCGTATATTTAGGTATAAAGTCGATTTTGTTGTATATTCACATTTAGCAATCGATATCGAAATGCCTCAAATCATTAGTTTAACATATTTAAGTTAATTAACCTTCTTTAACATATTGAAGTTCGTATAAAGCCATGGCGGCATAACGACAGTATTGGAAGAATTCCGTAATCTTATATTTAGGTATAAGGAAGATTTTCTTGTATATATGCACTTAGCAATCGATTTCGAAAATCTTCAAATCATTAGTTTAACATATTTAAGTTAATAAAGCTTCTTTAACGCACTGAAAATAACACAAAGCCATGGCGGCATAACGGCAGTTCATGTAGAAGAATTCCGTATTCTTATATTTAGGTATAAAGTCGATTTTCTTGTATATACACATTTAGCAATCGATATCGAAATGCCTCAAATCATTAGTTTAACATATTTAAGTTAATTAACCCACTCTATCTTACTGAAGTCTACAAACGTTTTAACGGCATAACGGCAAAGCATTTAGAAGAATTCCGTAATCTTATATTTAGGTATAAAGTCGATTTTCTTGTATATACACATTTAGCAATCGATATCGAAATGCCTCAAATCATTAGTTTATCATATTTTATTTAATTAACCTTTTTTAACGTATTGAAGTTGATATAAAGCCATGGTGGCATAACGACAGTACATTTGGAAGAATTCCGTAATCTTATATTTAGGTATAAAGTCGATTTTCTTGTATATATGCATTAAGCAATCGATATCGAAATGCTTAAAATAACTGGTTTAACATGTTTAAGTTGATAAACCTTCTTTAACTAACTGAAGTTAACATAAAACTATAACGGTATAACGGCAGTGCATTTGGAAGAATTCCGTAACCTTATATTTAGGTATAAAGTCGATTTTCTTGTATACACATTTAGCAATCGATATCGAAATGCCTCAAATCATTAGTTTAACATATTTAAGTTAATTAACCCCCTTTATCTTACTGAAGTCTACAAACGCCTTAACGGCATAACGGCAGTGCATGTAGAAGAATTCCGTTATCATATATTTGGGTATAAAGTCGATTTTCTTGTATATACACATTTAGCAATCGATATCGAAATGCCTCAAATCATTAGTTTAACATATTTAAGTTAATTAACCCACTCTATCTTACTGAAGTCTACAAACGTTTTAACGGCATAACGGCAAAGCATTTAGAAGAATTCCGTAATCTTATATTTAGGTATAAAGTCGATTTTCTTGTATATACACATTAAGCAATCGGTTTCGAAAACTTTCAAATCATAAGTTTAACATATTTAAGTTAATAAAGCTTCTTTAACGCAACGAAGTTAACATAAAGCCATGGCGGCATAACGGCAGTGCATTTAGAAGAATTCCGTAAGCTTATATTTAGGTATAAAGTCGATTTTGTTGTAAATACACATTTAGCAATCGATATCTAATGCTTCAAATCATAAGTTTAACATATTTAAGTTAATTAACCTTTTTTAACGTATTGAAGTTGATATAAAGCCATGGTGGCATAACGACAGTACATTTGGAAGTATTCCGTAATATTATATTTAGGTATAAAGTCGATTTTCTTGTATATATGCATTAAGCAATCGATTTCGGAATGCTTCCAATAACTGGTGTAACATATCTAAGTTAATAAACCTTCTTTAACGAACTGAAGTTAACATATAGCCATAACGGCAGTGCATTAGAAGATTTCCGTAAGCGTATATTTAGGTATAAAGTCGATTTTGTTGTATATACACATTTAGCAATCGATATCGAAATGCCTCAAATCATTAGTTTAACATATTTATGTTAATTAAGCTTCTTTAACATATTGAAGTTCATATAAAGCCATGGCGGCATAACGACAGTACATTTGGAAGAATTCCGTAATCATATATTTAGGTATAAGGAAGATTTTCTTGTATACATGCACTTAGCAATCGATTTCGAAAATCTTCAAATCATTAGTTTAACATATTTAAGTTAATAAAGCTTCTTTAACGCACTGAAGTTAACACAAAGCCATGGCGGCCTAACGGCAGTTCATGTAGAAGAATTTCGTAATCTTATATTTAGGTATAAAGTCGATTTTCTTCTATGTACACATTTAGCAATCGATATCGAAATGCCTCAAATAATAAGATTATCATATTTAAGTAAATAAACCTTTTTTAACGTACTGAAGTTGATATAAAGCCTGGTGGCATAACGACAGTACATTTTGAAGAATTCCCTAATCTTATATTTAGGAATAAAGTCGATTTTCTTGTATATATGCATTAAGCAATCGATATCGAAATGCTCCAAATAACTGGTTTAACATATTTAAGTTTATAAACCTTCTTAAACTAACTGAAGTTAACATAAAACCATAACGAAATAACGGCAGTGCATTTGGAAGAATTCCTTAATCTTATATTTAGGTATAAAGTCGATTTTCTTGTATATACACATTTAGCAATCGAAATCGAATAGCTTCAAGGCATTAGTTTAACATATTTAAGTTAATTAACCCTCTTTGTTTTACTGAATTATACAAACGCCTTAACGGCATAACGGCAGTGCATGTAGAAGAATTACGTAATCTTATATTTAGGTATAAAGTCGATTTTGTTGTATATACACATCTAGCAATCGATATCGAAATGCTTCAAATCATTAGTTTAACATATTTAAGCTAATTAACCCTCTTTATATTACTGAAGTCCTCAAACGTTTTAACGGCATAACGGCAAAGCATTTAGAAGAATTCCGTAATCTTATATTTAGGTATAAAGTCGATTTTCTTGTATATATGCATTAAGCAATCGATATCGAGATGCTTCAAATAACTAGTTTAAGATATTTAAGTTAATAAACCCTCTTTAACAAACTGAAGTTAACATAAAACCATAACGAAATAACGGCAGTGCATTTGGAAGAATTCCGTAATCTTATATTTAGGTATAAAGTCGATTTTCTTGTATATACACATTTAGCAATCGAAATCGAATAGCTTCAAGGCATTAGTTTAACATATTAATTTAATTAACCCTCTTTATTTTACTGAAGTCTACAAACGCCTTAACGGCATAACGGCAGTGCATGTAGAAGAACTCCGTTATCATATATTTAGGTATATAGTCGATTTTCTTGTACATACACATTTAGCAATCGATATCGAAATGCCTCAAATCATTAGTTTAACATATTTAAGTTAATTAACCCTCTTTATCTTACTGAAGTCTACAAACGCCTTAACGGCATAACGGCAAAGCATTTAGAAGAATTACGTTATCTTATATTTAGGTATAAAGTCGATTTTCTTGTATATATGCATTAAGCAATCGATATCGAGATGCTTCAAATAACTAGTTTAAGATATTTAAGTTAATAAACCCTCTTTAACAAACTGAAGTTAACATAAAACCATAACGGTATAACGGCAGTGCATCTGGAAGAATTCCGTAACCTTATAGTTAGGTATAAAGTCGATTTTTCTTGTATATGCACATTTAGCAATCGATATCGAAATACCTCAAATCATTAGTTCAACATATATAAGTTAATTAACCTTCTTTAACATATTGAAGTTCATGTAAAGCCATGGTGGCATAACGACAGTACATTTTGAAGAATTCCGTAATCTTGTAGTTAGGTATAAAGTCGATTTTCTTGTATATATGCATTAAGCAATCAATTTCGAAATGCTTCTAATAACTGGTGTAACATATCTAAGTTAAGAAACCTTCTTTAACGATTTGAAGTTAACATAAAGCCATAACGGCATAACGGCAGTGCATTTAGAAGAATTCCGTAAGCGTGTATTTAGGTATAAAGTCGATTTTGTTGTATATTCACATTTAGCAATCGATATCGAAAAGCCTCAAATCATTAGTTTAACATATTTAAGTTAATTAACCTTCTTTAACATATTGGAGTTCATATAAAGCCATGGCGGCATAACGACAGTACATTTGGAAGAATTCCGTAACCTTATATTTAGGTATAAGGAAGATTTTCTTGTATATATGCACTTAGCAATCGATTTCAAAAATCTTCAAATCATTAGTTTAACATATTTAAGTTAATAAAGCTTCTTTAACGCACTGAAGTTAACACAAAGCCATGGCGGCATAACGGCAGTTCATGTAGAAGAATTTCGTAATCTTATATTTAGGTATAAAGTCGCTTTTCTTCTATATACACATTTAGCAATCGATATCGAAATGCCTCAATAATAAGATTATCATAATTAAGCAAGTTAACCTTTTTTAACGTATTGAGGTTGGTATAAAGCCTGGTGGCATAACGACAGTACATTTGGAAGAATTCCGTAATCTTATATTTAGGAATAAAGTCGATTTTCTTGTATATATGCATTAAGCAATCGATATCGAAATGCTTCAAATATTTGGTTTAACATATTTAAGTTTATAAACCGTTCTTAAGCTAACTGAAGTTAACATAAAACCATAACGAAATAACGGCAGTGCATTTGGAAGAATTCCATAATCTTATATTTAGGTATAAAGTCGATTTTCTTGAATATACACATTTAGCAATCGAAATCGAATAGCTTCAAGGCATTAGTTTAACATATTTAAGCTAATTAACCCTCTTTATCTTACTGAAGTCTACAAACGTTTTAACGGCATAACGGCAAAGCATTTAGAAGAATTCCGTAATCTTATATTTAGGTATAAAGTCGATTTTGTTGTGTATATGCATTTAGCAATCGATTTCGAAAATCTTCAAATCATAAGTTTAACATATTTAAGCTAATTAACCCTCTTTATCTTACTGAAGTCTACAAACGCCTTAACGGCATAACGGCAGTGCATGTAGAAGAATTCCGTTATCATATATTTAGGTATAAAGTCGATTTTCTAGTACATACACATTTAGCAATCGATATCGAAATGCCTCAAATCATTAGTTTAACATATTTATGTTAATTAACCCTCTTTATCTTACTGAAGTCTACAAACGCCTTAATCGCATAACGGCAAAGCATTTAGAAGTATTACGTAATCTTATATTTAGGTATAAAGTCGATTTTCTTGTACATATATACTCATTTAGCAATCGATTTAGAAATGCTTCAAATCATTAGTTTAACATATTTAAGTTAATTAACCCCCTTTATCTTACTGAAGTCTACAAACGTTTTAACGGCATAACGGCATAGCATTTAGAAGAATTACGTAATCCTATATTTAGGTATAAAGTCGATTTTGTTGTATATACACATTTAGCAATCGATATCGAAATGCCTCAAATCATTAGTTTAACATATTTAAGTTAATTAACCCCCTTTATATTACTGAAGTCTACAAACGCCTTAACGGCATAACGGCAGTGCATGTAGAAGAATTCCGTTATCATATATTTAGCTATAAAGTCGATTTTCTTGTACATACACATTTAGCAATCGATATCGAAATGCCTCAAATCATTGGTTTAACATATTTAAGTTAATTAACCCTCTTTATCTCACTGAAGTCTACAAACGCCTTAACGGCATAACGGCAAAGCATTTAGAAGAATTACGTTATCTTATATTTAGGTTTAAAGTCGATTTTCTTGTATATACTCATTTAGCAATCGATATAGAAATGCCTCAAATCATTAGTTTAACATATTTAAGTTAATTAACCCTCTTTATCTCACTGAAGTCTACAAACGCCTTAACGGCATAAAGGCAAAGCATTTAGAAGAATTACGTTATCTTATATTTAGGTATAAAGTCGATTTTCTTGTATATATGCATTAAGCAATCGGTATCGAAATGCTTCAAATAACTGGTTTAACATATTTAAGTTAATAAACCCTCTTTAACTAACTGAAGTTAACATAAAACCATAACGGTGTAACGGCAGTGCATTTGGAAGAATTCCGTAACCTTATATTTAGGTATAAAGTCGATTTTCTTGTATATACACATTTGGCAATCGATATCGAAATGCCTCAAATCATTAGCTTAACATATTTAAGTTAATTAACCTTCCTTAACATATTGAAGTTCATATAAAGCCATGGCGGCATAACGACAGTACATTTTGAAGAATTCCGTAATCTTATATTTAGGTATAAAGTCGATTTTCTTGCATATATGCATTAAGCAATCGATTTCGAAATGCTTCTAATAACTGGTGTAACATGTTTAAGTTAATAAACCTCCTTTAACTAACTGAATTTAACATAAAACCATAACAGTATAACGGCAGTGCATTTGGAAGAATTCCGTAATCTCATATTTAGGTATAAGGAAGATTTTCTTGTATATATGCACTTAGCAATCGATTTTGAAAATCTTCAAATCATTAGTTTAATATATTTAAGTTAATAAAGCTTCTTTAACGCACTGAAGTTAACACAAAGCCATGGCGGCATAACGGCAGTTCATGTAGAAGAATTCCGTAATCTTATATTTAGGTATAAAGTCGATTTTCTTCTATATACACATTTAGCAATCGAAATCGAAATGCCTCAAATCATTAGTTTATCATATTTTAGTTAATCAACCTTTTTTAACGTATTGAAGTTGATATAAAGCCATGGTGGCATAACGACAGTACATTTGGAAGAATTCCGTAATCTTATATTTAGGTATAAAGTCGATTTTCCTGTATATATGCATTAAGCAATCGATATCGAAATGCTTCAAATAACTGGTGTAACATGTTTAAGTTAATAAACCTTGTTTAACTAACTGAAGTTAAAATAAAACCATAACAATATAACGGCAGTGCATTTGGAAGAATTCCGTAATCTTATATTTAGGTATAAGGAAGATTTTCTTGTATATATGCACTTAGCAATCGATTTCGAAAATCTTCAGATTATTAGTTTAACATATTTAAATTAATAAAGCTTCTGTAACGCACTGAAGTTAACACAAAGCCATGGCGGCATAACGGCAGTTAATGTAGAAGAATTCCGTAATCTTATATTTAGGTATAAAGTCGATTTTCTTCTATATACACATTTAGCAATCGATATCGAAATGCCTCAAATCATTAGTTTAACATATTTAAGTTAACACACCTACTTTAGCGCACTGAAGTTAACACAAAGCCATGGCGGCATAACGGCAGTGCATGTAGAAGAATTCTGTTATCATATATTTAGGTATAAAGTCGATTTTCTTGTATATACTCATTTAGCAATCGATATCGAAATGCTTCAAATAACTAGTGCAACATATCTAAGTTAATAAACCTTCTTTAACTAACTGAAGTTAAAATAAAACCATAACAGTATAACGGCAGTGCATTTGGAAGAATTCCGTAATCTTATATTTAGGTATAAGGAAGACTTTCTTGTATATATGCACTTAGCAATCGATATCGAAATGCTTCAAATAACTAGTGTAACATATCTAAGTTAATAAACCTTCTTAAACGAACTGAAGTTAACATAAAGCCATAACGGCATAACGGCAGTGCATTTGGAAGAATTCCGTAATCTTATATTTAGGTATAAAGTCGATTTTTTTGTGTATATGCATTTAGCAATCGGTTTCGAAAATCTTCAAATCATTAGTTTAACATATTTAAGTTAACAAACCTACTTTAGCGCACTGAAGTTAACACAAAGCCATGGCGGCATAATTGCAGTGCATGTAGAAGAATTCTGTTATCATATATTTAGGTATAAAGTCGATTTTCTTGTATATACTCATTTAGCAATCGATATCGAAATGCTTAAAATAACTAGTGCAACATATCTAAGTTAATAAACCTTCTTAAACGAACTGAAGTTAACATAAAGCCATAACGGCATAACGGCAGTGCATTTTGAAGAATTCCGTAATCTTATATTTAGGTATAAAGTCGATTTTCTTGTATATACACATTTAGCAATCGGTTTCGAAAACTTTCAAATCATAAGTTTAACATATTTAAGTTAATAAAGCTTCTTTAACGCAACGAAGTTAATATAAAGCCATGGCGGCATAACGGCAGTGCATTTGGAAGAATTCCGTAATCTTATATTTAGGTATAAAGTCGATTTTTTTGTGTATATACATTTAGCAATCGGTTTCGAAAATCTTCAAATCATTAGTTTAACATATTTAAGTTAACAAGATTACTTTAGCGCACTGAAGTTAACACAAAGCCATGGCGGCATAACGGCAGTGCATGTAGAAGAATTCTGTTATCATATATTTAGGTATAAAGTCCATTTTCTTGTATATACTCATTTAGCAATCGATATCGAAATGCTTCAAATAACTAGTGCAACATATCTAAGTTAATAAACCTTCTCAAACGAACTGAAGTTAACATAAAGCCATAACGGCATAACGGCAGTGCATTTGGAAGAATTCCATAATCTTTTATTTAGGTATAATGTTGATTTTGTTGTATATACACATTAAGCAATCGATATCGAAATTCTTCAAATAACTGGTTTAACATATTTAAGTTAACAAACCTTCTTTAACTAACTGAAGTTAACATAAAGCCATAACGGTATAACGGCAGTGCATTTGGAAGAATTCCGTAATCTTCTATTTAGGTATTAAGTCGATTTTCTTGTATATACACATTAAGCAATCGATATCGAAATGCCTCAAATCAATAGTTTAACATATTTAAGTTAATTAACCCCCTTTATCTTACTGAAGTCTACAAACGCCTTAACGGCATAACGGCAGTGCATGTAGAAGAATTCCGTTATCATATATTTAGGTATAAAGTCGATTTTCTTGTACATAAACATTTAGCAATCGATATCGAAATGCCTCAAATCATTAGTTTAACATATTTAAGTGAATTAACCCTCTTTATCTTACTGAAGTCTACAAACGCTTTAACGGCATAACGGCAAAGCATTTAGAAGAATTACGTAATCTTATATTTAGGTATAAAGTCGATTTTCTTGTATATACTCATTTAGCAATCGAAATCGAAATGCTTCAAATCATTAGTTTAACATATTTAAGATAATTAACCCTCTTTATCTTACTGCAGTCTACAAACGCCTTAATTGCATAACGGCAAAGCATTAAGAAGAATTACGTTATCTTATATTTAGGTATAAAGTCGATTTTCTTGTACATACACATTTAGCAATCGATATCGAAATGCCTCAAATCATTAGTTTAACATATTTAAGTTAATTAACCCTCTTTATCTTACTGAAGTCTACAAACGCCTTAATTGCATAACGGCAAAGCATTTAGAAGAATTACGTAATCTTATATTTAGGTATAAAGTCGATTTTCTTGTATATATGCATTAAGCAATCGATATCGAAATGCTTCAAATAACTGGTTTAACATATTTAAGTTAATAAACCTTCTTTAACTAACTGGAGTTAAAATAAAACTATAACGGTATAACGGCAGTGCATTTGGAAGAGTTCCGTAATCTTATATTTAGGTATAAAGTCGATTTTCTTGTATATACACATTTAGCAATCGGTATCGAAATGCCTCAAATCATTAGTTTAACATATATAAGTTAATTAATCTTCTTTAACATATTGAAGTTCATATAAAGCATTGGCGGCATAACTACAGTACATTTGGAAGAACTCCGTAATCTTATATTTAGGTATAAAGTCGATTTTCTTGTATATATGCATTAAGCAATCAATTTCGAAATGCTTCCAATAACTGGTGTAACATATCTAAGTTAATAAACCTTCTTTAACGAACTGAAGTTAACATAAAGCCATAACGGCAGTGCATTTAGAAGAATTCCGTAAGCGTATATACCTAAATATATGGCGGCATAACGACAGTACATTTGGAAGAATTCCGTAATCTTATATTTAGGTATAAAGTCGATTTTCTTGTATATATGCATTAAGCAATCGATATCGAAATGCTTCAAATAACTGGTTTAACATATTTAAGTTAATAAACCTTCTTTAAATAACTGAAGTTAACATAAAACCATAACGGTATAACGGCAGTACATTTGGAAGAATTCCGTAATCTTATATTTAGGTATAAAGTCGATTTTTTTGTATATACACATTAGCAATCGATATCGAAATGCTTCAAATCATTAGTTTAACATATTTAAGTTAATTAACCCCCTTTATCTTACTGAAGTCTACAAACGCCTTAACGGCATAACAGCAGTGCATGTAGAAGAATTCCGTTATCATATATTTAGGTATAAAATCGATTTCTTGTATATACACATTAGCAATCGCTATCAAAATGCCTCAAATCATTATTTTAATAATTAAAGTTAATTAACCCTCTCTATCTCACTGAAGTCTACAAACGCCTTAACGGCATAACGGCAAAGCATTTAGAAGAATTCCGTAATCTTATATATAGGTATAAAGTCGATTTTCTTGTATATACTCATTTAGCAATCGAAATCGAAATGCTTCAAATCATAGTTTAACATATTTAAGTTAACAAACCTACTTTAACGCACTGAAGTCTACAAACGTTTTAACGGCATAACGGCAAAGCATTTAAAACAATTTCGTAATCATATATTTAGGTATAAAGTCAATTTTGTTGTATATACACATTTAGCAATCGATATCGAAATGCTTCAAATAATTAGTTTAACATACTTAAGCTAATTAACCCTCTCTATCTTACTGAAGTCTACAAACTCCCTAACAGGATAACGGCAAAGCATTAGAAGAATTCCGTAATCTTATATTTAGGTATAAAGTCGATTTTGTTGTATATACGCATTTAGCAATCGATATCGAAATGCTTCAAATCAATAGTTTAACATATTTAAGTTAACAAACCCTCTTAAACGAACTGAAGTTAACATAAAGCCATAACGGCACAACGGCAGTGCATTTAGAAGAATTCCGTAAACTTATATTTAGGTAGAATGTCGATTTTCTTGTATATATGCATTAAGCAATCGATTTCGAAATGCTTCAAATAACAAGTGTAACTTATCTAAGTTAATAAACCTTCTTAAACGAACTGAAGTTAACATAAAGCCATAACGGCATAACGGCAGTGCATTTGAAGAAATTCCGTAATCTTATATTAAGGTATAAAGTCGAATTTGTTGTGTATATGCATTTAGCAATCGATTTCGAAAATCTTCAAATCATAAGTTTAACATATTTAAGTTAATAAGCTTCTTAAACGCTCCGAAGTTAACATAAAGCCATGGCGGCATAACGGCAGTGCATTTAGAAGAATTCCGTAAGCTTATATTTAGGTATAAAGTCGATTTTGTTGTATATACACATTTAGCAATCGATATCTAAATGCTTCAAATCATTAGTTTAACATATTTAAGTTAATTAACCTTTTTTAACGTATTGAAGTTGATATAAAGGGTGGCATAACGACAGTACATTTGGAAGAATTCCGTAATCTTTTATTTAGGTATAAAGTCGATTTTCTTGTATATATGCATTAAGCAATCGATATCGAAATGCTTAAATAACTGGTTTAACATATTTAAGTTAACAAACCTTCTTAAACGAACTGAAGTTAACATAAAGCCATGGCGGCATAACGGCAGTGCATGTAGAAGAATTCCGTTATCATATATTTAGGTATAAAGTCGATTTTCTTGTACATAAAATTTAGCAATCGATATCGAAATCCCTTCAAATCATTAGTTTAACATATTTAAGTTAATTAACCTTCTTTACTTACTGAAGTTAACATAAAGCCATAACGGCATAACGGCAGTGCATTTAGAAGAATTCCGTAATCTTATATTTAGGTATAAAGTCGATTTTCTTGTATATACACATTTAGCAATCGATATCGAAATGCTTCAAATCATTAGTTTAACATATTTAAGTTAATTAACCTTCTTTAACTATTGAAGTTATATAAAGCCTTACGGCATAACGACAGTACATTTGGAAGAATTCCGTAATCTTATATTTAGGTATAAAGTCGATTTTCTTGTATATATGCATTAAGCAATCGATATCGAAATGCTTCAAATAACTGGTTTAACATATTTAAGTTAATAAACCTTCTTTAACGAACTGAAGTTAACATAAAGCCATCGTTAGACGGCATAACGGCATAAGCATTTAGAAGAATTCCGTAATCTTATATTTAGGTATAAAGTCGATTTTCTTGTATATACTCATTTAGCAATCGATATCGAAATGCTTCAAATCATTAGTTTAACATATTTAAGTTAATTAACCCTCTTTATCTTACTGAAGTCTACAAACGTTTTAACGGCATAACGGCAAAGCATTTAGAAGAATTACGTTATCTTATATTTAGGTATAAAGTCGATTTTCTTGTATATACACATTTAGCAATCGATATCGAAATGCTTCAAATCATTAGTTTAACATATTTAAATTAATTAACCCTCTTTATCTTACTGAAGTCTACAAACGCCTTAACGGCATAACGGCAAAGCATTTAGAAGAATTCCGTAATCTTATTTAGGTATAAAGTCGATTTTCTTGTATATACTCATTTAGCAATCGAAATCGAAATGCTCAAATCATTAGTTTAACATATTTAAGTTAATTAACCCTCTTTATCTTACTGAAGTCTACAAACGTCCTTAACGGCATAACGGCAAAGCATTTAGAAGAATTACGTAATCTTATATTTAGGTATAAAGTCGATTTTCTTGTATATATTCATTTAGCAATCGATATCGAAATGCTTCAAATCATTAGTTTAACATATTTAAGTAATTAACCCTCTTTATCTTACTGAAGTCTACAAACGTTTTAACGGCATAACGGCAAAGCATTTAGAAGAATTACGTAATCTTATATTTTAGGTATAAAAGTCGATTTTGTTGTATATACACATTTAGCAATCGATATCGAAATGCTTCAAATCATTAGTTTAACATATTTAAGTTAATTAACCCTCCTTACTTACTGAAGTCTACAAAAGCCTTAACGGCATAACGGCAGTGCATTTAGAAGAATTCCGTAATCTTATATTTAGGTATAAAGTCGATTTTCTTGTATATACTCATTAGCAATCGATAACGAAATGCTTCAAATCATTAGTTTAACATATTTAAGTTAATAAACCTTCTTTAAACGAACTGAAGTTGCATAAAGCCATAACGGCATAACGGCAGTGCATTTGTGAAGAATTTCGTAATCTTATATTTAGGTATAAAGTCGATTTTGTTGTATATATCATTTAGCAATCGATATCGAAATGCTTCAAATCATTAGTTTAACATATTTAAGTTAATAAACCTCTTTAAACGCACTGAAGTTAACAAAAGCCATGGCGGCATAACGGCAGTAGCATTTAGAAGAATTCCGTAATCTTATATTTAGGTATAAAGTCGATTTTGTTGTATATACACATTTAGCAATCGATATCGAAATGCTTCAAATCATTAGTTTAACATATTTAAGTAATTAACCTTTTTTAACTACAGAAGTTAACGTATAACGCAGTCATATTGAGAATCGTAATCTATATTTAGGTATATAGTCGATTTTTTGTATATACATTTAGCAATCGATATCGAAATGCTTCAAATCATTAGTTTAACATATTTAAGTTAATTAACCTTCTTTAACATACTGAAGTTTACATAAAGCCATGGCGGCATAACGGCAGTGCATTTGTGAAGAATTCCGTAATCTTATATTTAGGTATAAAGTCGATTTTCTTGTATATACACATTTAGCAATCGATATCGAAATGCCTCAAATCATTAGTTTAACATATTTAAGTTAATTAACCCTCTTTATCTTACTGAAGTCTACAATCGCCTTAACGGCATAACGGCAGTCATTTGGAAGAATTCGTAATCTTATATTTAGGTATAAAGTCGATTTTCTTGTATATACTCATTTAGCAATCGATATCGAAATGCTTCAAATCATTAGTTTAACATATTTAAGTTCATTAACCCTCTTTATCTTACTGAAGTCTACAAACGCCTTAACGGCATAACGGCAGTGCATTTGGAAGAATTCCGTAATCTTATATTTAGGTATAAAGTCGATTTTCTTGTATATACTCATTTAGCAATCGAATCGAAATGCTTCAAATCATTAGTTTAACATATTTAAGTTAATTAACCTCTTTAACGTATTGAAGTTAAATAAAGCCATGGCGGCATAACGGCAGTAGCATTTAGAAGAATTCGTAATCTTATATTTAGGTATAAAGTCGATTTTCTTGTATATACTCATTTAGCAATCGATATCGAAATGCTTCAAATCATTAGTTTAACATATTTAAGTTAATTAACCTTCTTTAACGTATTGAAGTTGATATAAAGCCATGGCGGCATAACGCAGCATTTGAAGAATTCCGTAATCTTATATTTAGGATAAAGTCGATTTTCTTGTATATAGCAATTTAGCAATCGATATCGAAATGCTTCAAATCATTAGTTTAACATATTTAAGTTAATAAACCTTTTTTACTTTAAGTCTACTAAAGCCTTAACGGCATAACGGCAGTGCATTAGAAGAATTCCGGCATAATCTTATATTTAGGTATAAAGTCGATTTTTTGTATATACACATTTAGCAATCGATATCGAAATGCTTCAAATCATTAGTTTAACATATTAAAATAATTACCTTCTTTAACGTATTGAAGTTGAAATAAAGCCTTAGCGGCATAACGGCAGTGCATTTAGAAGAATTCCGTAATCTTATATTTAAGGTATAAAGTCGATTTTCTTGTATATACACATTTAGCAATCGATATCGAAATGCTTCAAATCATTAGTTTAACATATTAAAATTAATTAACCATCTTTAACGTATTGAAGGTGAAATAAAGCCATGGCGCCATAACGACAGTAATTTGGAAGAATTCCGTAATCTTATATTTTAGGTATAAAGTCGATTTTCTTGTATATATGCATTTAGAATCGATATCGAAATGCTTCAAATCATTAGTTTAACATATTTAAGTTAATTAACCATCTTTAACGTATTGAAGGTGAAATAAAGCCATGGCGCCATAACGGCAGTAATTTGGAAGAATTCCGTAATCTTATATTTAGGTATAAAGTCGATTTTCTTGTATATATGCATTTAGAATCGATATCGAAATGCTTCAAATCATTAGTTTAACATATTTAAGTTAAATTAACCACTTTAACGTACTGAAGGTGACATAAAGCCATGGCGGCAATAACGGCAGTGCATTTGGAAGAATTCCGAATTATCTATATTTAGGTATAAAGTCGATTTTCTTGTATATAGCACATTTAGAATCATATCGAAATGCTTCAAATCATTAGTTTAACATATTTAAGTTAAATTAACCTCTTTAACTACTGAAGTTGACATAAAGCCATGGCGGCATAACGGCAGTGCATTTGGAAGAATTCCGTAATCTTATATTTAGGTATAAAGTCGATTTTCTTGTATATACACATTTAGCAATCATATCGAAATGCTTCAAATCATTAGTTTAACATATTTAAGTTAATTAACCTTCTTTAACTACTGAAGTTGACATAAAGCCATGGCGGCATAACGGCAGTGCATTTAGAAGAATTCCGTAATCTTATATTTAGGTATAAAGTCGATTTTCTTGTATATACACATTTAGCAATCGATATCGAAATGCTTCAAATCATTAGTTTAACATATTTAAGTTAATTAACCTTCTTTAACGTATGAAGTTACATAAAGTCCATAACGGCATAACGGCAGTGCATTTGGAAGAATTCCGTAATCTTATATTTAGGTATAAAGTCGATTTTCTTGTATATACCATTTAGCAATCGATATCGAAATGCTTCAAATCATTAGTTTAACATATTTAAGTTAATTAACCTTCTTTAACGTATTGAAGTTGACATAAAGCCATGCGGCATAACGGCAGTGCATTTGGAAGAATTCCGTAATCTTATATTTAGGTATAAAGTCGATTTTCTTGTATATAAGCATTTAGCAATCGATATCGAAATGCTTCAAATCATTAGTTTAACATATTTAAGTTAATTAACCTTCTTTAACGTATTGAAGTTACATAAAGCCATAACGGCATAACGGCAGTGACATTTGGAAGAATTCGTAATCTTATATTTAGGTATAAAGTCGATTTTCTTGTATATACACATATAGCAATCGATATCGAAATGCCTCAAATCATTAGTTTAACATATTTAAGTTAATTAACCCTCTTTATCTTGCTGAAGTCTGCAAACGCCTTAACGGCATAACGGCAGTGCATGTAGAAGAATTCCGTAATCTTATATTTAGTTATAAAGTCGATTTTCTTGTATATACTCATTTAGCAATCGATATCGAAATGCTTCAAATCATTAGTTTGACATATTTAAGTTAAAAAACCTACTTTAAACCGAAGTTAACACAAAGCCATGGCGGCATAACGGCAGTGCATGTAGAAGAAATCCGTAATCTTATATTTAGGTATTAAGTCGAATTTGCTGTATATATGCATTTAGCAATCGATTTCAAAAATCTTCAATTCATTAGTTTAACATATTTAAGTTAATAAAGCTTCTTTAACGTATTGAAGGTGATATAAAGCCATGGCGACATAACGACAGTACATTTGGAAGAATTCCGTAATCTTATATTTAGGTATAAAGTCGATTTTCTTGTATATTTTCATTTAGCAATCGATATCGAAATGCTTCAAATAACTGGTTTAACATATTTAACTTAATAAACCTTCTTTAACTAACTGAAGTTGATATAAAGCCATAACGGTATAACGGCAGTGCATTTGAAGAATTCCGTAATCTTATATTAAGGTATAAAGTCGATTTTCTTGTATATACTCATTTAGCAATCGATATCGAAATGCTTCAAATCATTAGTTTGACATATTTAAGTTAAAAAACCTACTTTAAACCGAAGTTAACACAAAGCCATGGCGGCATAACGGCAGTGCATGCAGAAGAAATCCGTAATCTTATATTTAGGTGCAGTCAGCGTCTAGCACTCAAAGTGTTTGGTCGTTTTAAGTTCGCTATTTTAGTGATTTCAGTGCGGTCTCAGTTCCGTTATTCTCTTTTGCCTCTATTCGTTGATTAGTGTAAAGCTTTGCTTCATATTTGTCATTCACTGAATATTTTTTATTCAGGCTTGGTGAGTTTGTTCAAATTGTGAAATGCCCCTAGGGGCAAGTGCTAGTAGGGTGAATCGTTTTGCACTGCTTGCAAACGATTACCCACGCAAAAAGAAAAAACTTTCTAATGGTTCGCCTGTTAATATTTTCCCCGAACTACCAAACGTCGTTGTGGCAGACCCAAAATTTCTTATTCTAGCATGTGATGATGTTAATAAAAAAATTTCAGACTTCTCATGTTTTGCCGTGCACAAAGCCATACAAATTATCAGCAAAGATGTTATTTCCATATCTGAGCTTAGAGACGGAAACCTTCTGCTTCTAGTAAAAGATATAAAAATTGCCCAAAAATTTCTGGCCACTACGCAACTACATGGTGTATGCTCCGTCAAATTTTCATTTGATGCCTCGCTGAACACAACAAAGGGAACAATATATGCTCCTTACCTCAATAAAGTAAGTGATGAGGAAATTGTAAAAGAATTAAGCAACCAAGGCGTTACTGCAATACATAAATTCAACAAAGTAGTTGACGGTAAGGCAACTCCCAGTGGGGTTGTTCTCCTGTCCTTCGACTCATACAAACTCCCCAGCAAAATAGATATTTCGTGGCACTCCGTAAAGGTTAGGGAGTACATTCCCAACCCTATGAGGTGCAGATCGTGCCAATTGCTAGGGCACACCGCAAACTGGTGCAAAAATAGTCCGACATGTGTAACATGCTCCTTTCCTCCCCATCACCCAAACGACTGCACTCGAGTTAAGTGTGCCAATTGTTCTGAGCCACATCCGTCATCCTCAAGTGAGTGTAAAAGGTTTAAGCAAGCTAAAGAAATTTTAACTATAAAAACCAGAAATAAATGCTCGATGAAGGAAGCCAAAAATATATATCTAAAGCAAGTCACTTTACCCCCAGCTAACCCCATAATCTCCTACGCCACTGTGCTTTCGTCTCCAGCAAACGCACGTGCTAATACCGGTTCCTCACAAACGGTAATTAATGAGAACAAGGAGAATTCTAGCACCAATTCATCAACTATCATTCATAAATCACCTTCAAATCCAAAAGTCTCCAGCGACCAAACACAAATTATCTCAAGCAATAGTCTTATTAATCAACAGCCCAATAATCAAAATAACTCTCTTCAAAATTCTACTCAAATCACAGCTAACTACCAAAAAACTCTCCACTCTGATCTCAGCCCAACTAAACAGAAATCAGCTAACCAACAATCAAAGCGAATGCTCTCTAATAAGCATACCACTCTCCACTCAAATAATAGCTCAGATGATGAATGCTATAACCATGCTAGTACTTCTCTCGGAGATACCACCGTAAACTTAAATAGTGCAGCGTCACTCAATAAAGCACAAAAATACTCAACTACTCATACTATGAATAACAACTTTACCAATGATGACTGTTTTTCGGCAATTGTTTTCTCTCCACCTGCATCAATTAACAGAGTTCTTTCTCTTACACAATTACAGAAAATGTCTGATGATTCGGACAGTTAATGCTCCTTAGTTTTCCGTATATATCAATATAATAATTACTTTCACCTTCTAATTCCAGCCATTAAATATGTTAACTTTTTTACAATGGAATATAAATGGTTTATTTAATAATTATCATGAGCTTCAGTTACTCATTACTGAATTTAAACCAGATCTTATTGCTCTGCAAGAGACCAATATTGGATATGGGAATACATTTTTAGCACCTTCTCCATACGTAGCATATTTCCACAATACGAATCAAACTAATATTCACGGCGTCGGTTTGCTGATTAAAAAAAACATTTGCCACAAACGTATTCAGATCGAAACTAACTTAAATATAATTGCCCTCCAAATCAAAGCTATGTTAACTTTCACAATGATCTCAGTTTATTTTCCGCCAAGCAGTGCTATTGATTTCCACGAGCTGAAAAGTATTTTGATTTCTCTACCTAAACCACTCATCTTTTGTGGGGATTTTAACGCGTGGAGCCCGCTTTGGGGCTCCCCTATCCAAAACCGTAGGGGCAAAAGCTTTGAGGAACTCATTTGTTCACTTGACTTATCTGTCCTAAATAATAAAACACCTACGCACTTCTCTACTCACAAAACATTTACTCATGTAGATGTTTCATTATCATCAACGAATATTTACCCACTCTTTTCTTGGAAAGTCTTGGATGATCTCTGTGGCAGTGATCATTATCCAATAATTTTTTACTTACATTGTAACAAAGCAAATATGATCAAGCATGCTCCCAAATTCTTAACTGAAAAGGCCAATTGGGAAAAGTACCATAACTTATGTGAGAAAATTAATAACCTTTATCCCGCCAGCAACAACATCAACAAGGAAGCCGCTCAAGTTAAAAAGGTTATCCTTACTGCAGCTTCTTTATCTATACCCCAAAGCAGGCCATATTTCTCGAAAAAATGTGTCCTTTGGTGGAATAAGGAAATCGCTGAATTGCGAGCCATAAAGCAATCTGCCTGGTATATCTTCAAACGTGTACGATCTAACCAAAACCTTCTGTCTTATAAAGCAGCAAACGCCAAATTCAAGTTAGCGGCAAAAAAGGCAAAAAAAGAAGCCTTTAGCAATATTACTAGCTCTATTAATCCTACAACTTCACCCAAAGAAATATGGAAAAACCTTAAAAAGTTATCGGGGTCTTACAGTATTTCCAATTTTCCCCACCTTGTGGCAGGCAATAACCCCTCACCATCTGCTAAGGAAGCTGCAAATTTGTTTGCTAAGGACTGGTCTGGTTATTCAAACGATACAAATTTTTCTCAAACTTTTGTAGCTGACAAAACTCGCCTGTTAAGCGAAATATATTTTCCCCCTCCTAATCTCCTTCTATCTGCAAAAGAAATTGATAATCCAATCACGAAGGAGGAATTTAACAATTTCGTTAACAGGGTTAAGGGCTGCTCTCCAGGACACGACCGCATTACTTACGTAATGATCAAAAATCTCCCCGATTCATTTAAAATGAGACTGATAAACCTATATAACAGCATTTTTTCATCTGGTATTTTTCCTCAAAGTTGGAAGTGCGCTTTTGTATCTCCCATCCACAAGCCAAACAAACCAGCGGATAATATATCAAGTTTTCGGCCCATATCCCTACTCGTATGTAATAGTAAAGTTCTGGAGAAAATAACTGCCCACAGGTTGATGTGGTTTGCTTCTAGAAACAAATTGTTAAGCTCTACTCAAGTTGGGTTTAAAAGCGGTCATAGTACCATCGATTCCCTATTAACTTTCGATCATTTCTGTTCGAATGCTTTATCCAGTAAAAAACACATCACAGCTCTTTCCCTTGACTTCCAAAAGGCTTTTGACCGCATTGGAGCACACGTAGTTTTAAGGCAACTAAGAAAGTGGAAAGTGGGTGGCAGAATGTATAACTTTGTCAAAAACTTTCTAACGAATAGAAAATTTATAGTCAGAGTAAATGGCGTTTCATCCGAGATATATGACTTGCAAAATGGGATTCCTCAAGGTTCTCCTCTTTCGGTAGTGTTATTTATTATTGCATTTGACGAAATAAGTCAAATTATAGATAAGTACAAAGTAAGTTACGGGATTTATGCTGATGACGTTTTAATATATACTAAAGAGGACAGCCTTGAAACGGTTCAGGCGATTTTTTGTAAAGTTCTTAATGACATTACTGTCTGGTCGGCTCAGTCAGGAGCGATTATATCATATAAGAAGTGCAATACTTTGCATATCTGTCGGAAAAAATGCTGCCCAAATATAAAACTATGTCATAACAATTTGTATGTAAGCAATGTCAGCAGTTTCAAAATATTAGGCGTTTGATTTGATTGTAAATACACTTTTAGGTTTCACTGTAATTATATTAGAAATAAACTTATCAAACGCCTCAATATTATAAAATATTTTTCGTCTAAAAAATCATTTGTTCATACTACTACACTTTGTAATATTGTTAAAGCATTATTTTTAACTGTAATTGACTACGCGCTGCCAATCTATGGAACCTGTGCCAAAAGCAACTTAAATCTTCTCTGTGCTCCATATTACGCAGCGGTGCGGAAAAGCTTACGGGCCTTCACCACTACCCCCGTCGACAACATGCTAACTGAATCTGGACTCCCTAGCATAAATGAGAGAATCGAATACATGACTGCAAGCCTTAAATACAAAATTTTATGCTGCAATAACAGCCACCTCTTTGACGAAATACTTAAAGCTTCCAATCGAAAGTATCTTCCACAGCGGCTCTCAGCGATACACCGTGTACTGATCACTGCCAAGAAATTAAATGTATCAGTTAAACCAACTCGGAAAGTGTACCCAAACTACCCGCCTTGGCTGCTGTCAGACTTATCAATTGAAACCCGTTTACAAACATTTCAGAAGCAAAACACCTGTCCACAACTTTACGCGCAAAATTTTCTGGAATATAAAGCTGAGCTAAGTCAAAAAGCATTCAACTTTATTTTTACCGATGGTTCGAAAACCAAATTTTCAACCTCATTTGCAGTAGTCTCTGAAAACCTTGATGTTTTAAGAAAAGGTATCCTGCCTAATCATTGCTCCATCTACACCAGTGAAATCTTTGCTATCTATCAAGCCGCCTTAATTGCATCGAAAACCAAGGGCAATTTCTGTATTTGTACTGACAGTCGGTCTGCCATTGATGCCCTCTGGAAATTCAAAAAGGACAGCGTCCTAGTAACCCACACCAGGGATTTGCTAATTAAACACAAAAACAAAATTAAATTGATGTGGATTCCCGGCCATTGTGGCATCCAAGGCAATGAACTAGCTGACTCTGTTGCGAAGAGTCTTCACAATAACCCAGCTATCTGTTTTGACACTTTTGAAAAGGCCGATTTGTCGAGACATGTACGGCAGTATATTAACAATAAATCCTTACTAAAGTGGAAAGAATATGTTCACCATTATGCAGATATTAATCCAACAAAAATTAGGCCTACTTTTCCTTCCGATGCTAAACAGTCAGACATTCTCGTTTTCACAAGACTTCGTTTGGGCCACACGCAGATCACTCACGGACATCTTCTTAGTCATGGAGTATCATTATGCAACGTTTGCGGGGCAATGAGCACATCTGTGAAGCATATCTTGGACATCTGCCCTCGTTTTTCTATTCAAAGGCAACGGATTTTTGGCTTGACTGTTCCATCACAACTTCTTTCCGACACTACAGCACTTAACATAAGCAAGATATCTAGTTTTATAGCCTCATGCAACCTATCTCATTTAATTTAGTTAACCTTAACTGTATAATATTTGTAATCCATAAACGAAATGTAAATTAGTATTTATTTTGTAAAACCAGCTGATGGCCTCGAGCTAGTGCTGTTTTTTTTCTCTTGTTTCCTGTATATTTATTGTGCATGAAATAAATAAATATCTATCTATCTATATTTAGGTATTAAGTCGATTTTGTTGTATATATGCATTTAGCAATCGATTTCGAAAATCTTCAAATCATTAGTTTAACATATTTAAGTTAATAAAGCTTCTTTAACGCACTGAAGTTAACATAAAGCCATGGCGGCATAACGGCAGTGCATTTAGAAAAATTCCGTAAGCTTATATTTAGGTATAAAGTCGATTTTGTTGTATATACACATTTAGCAATCGAAATCGAAATGCTTCAAATCATTAGTTTAACATATTTAAGTTAATTATCCTTCTATAACATATTGAAGTTGATAAAAAGCCATGGTGGCATAGCGACAGTACATTTGGAAGAATTCCGTAATCTTATATTTAGGTAGAAAGTCGATTTTCTGGTATATATGCATTAAGCAATCGATTTCAAAATGTTTCAAATAACTGGTGTAACATATCTAAGTTAATAAACCTTCTTAAACGAACTGAAGTTAAAATGAAGCCATAACGGCATAACGGCAGTGCATTTGGAAGAATTCCGTAATCTTATATTTAGGTATAAAGTCGATTTTGTTGTATATATGCATTTAGCAATCGATTTCGAAAATCTTCAAATCATTAGTTTAACATATTTAAGTTAATTAACCCTCTTTATCTTACTGAAGTCTACAAACGCCTTAACGGCATAACGGCAAAGCATTTAGAAGAATTACGTAATCTTATATTTAGGTATAAAGTCGATTTTCTTGTATATACTCATTTAGCAATCTATATCGAAATGCTTCAAATCATTAGTTTAATATATTTAAGTTAACGAACCTACTTTAACGCACTGAAGTTAACACAAAGCCTTGCGGCATAACGGCAGTGCATGTAGAAGAATTCCGTAATCTTCTAATTAGGTATAAATTCGATTTTTTTGTATATACACATTTAGCAATCGATATCGAAATGCTTTAAATCATTAGTTTAACATATTTAAGTTAATTAACCTTCTTTAACGAACAGAAGTTAACATGAAGCCATAACGGCATAACGGCAGTGCATTTAGAAGAATTCCGTAAACTTATATTTAGGTATAATGTCGATTTTCTTGCATATACACATTTAGCAATCGATATCGAAATGCCTCAAATCATTAGTTTAACATATTTAAGTTAATTAACCCTCTTTATCTTACTGAAGTCTACAAACGCCTTAACGGCATAACGGCAAAGCATTTAGAAGAATTACGTAATCTTATATTTAGGTATAAAGTCGATTTTCTTGTATATACTCATTTAGCAATCGATACCGAAATGCTTCAAATCATTAGTTTAACATATTTAAGTTAATTAACCTTCTTTAACGTATTGAAGTTGATATAAAGCCATGGCGGCATAACGACAGTACATTTGGAATAATCCCGTAATCTTATATTTAGGTATGAAGTCGATTTTCTTGTACATATGCATCTAGCAATCGATTTTGAAATGCTTCAAATCATTAGTTTAACATATTTAAGTTAACAAACCTACTTTAACGCACTGAAGTTTACACAAAGCCATGGCGGGATAACATCTTATATTTAGGTATAAATTTGATTTTTTTGTATATACACATTTAGCATCGATATCGAAATGCTTCAAATCATTAGTTTAACATATTAAGTTAATAAACATTTTTTAGCTTAATGAGGTCTACATAAAGCCTTAACGGTATAACGGCAGTGCATTTAGAAGAACTTCGTAATGTTATAATTTTACATTTAGGTATAAAGTCAATTTTCTTGTATATACACGTTTAGCAATCGATATCGAAATGCTTCAAATCATTAGTTTAACATATTTAAAATAATTAAACTTCTTTAACGTATTGAAGTTGATATAAACCTTGGCGGCATAACGACAGTACATTTGGAAGAATTTCGTAATCTTATATCTAGGTATAAAGTCGATTTTCTTGTATAAAACACATTTAGCAATCGATATCGAAATGCTTCAAATCATTAGTTTAACATATTAAAGTTAATTAACCATCTTAAACGTATTGAAGGTGAAATAAAGCCATGGCGCCATATCGACAGTAATTTGGAAGAATTCCGTAATCTTATATTTAGGTATAAAGTCGATTTTCTTGTATATATGCATTTAGATATCGATATCGAAATTCTTCAAATCATAAGGTGAAATAAAGCCATGGCGCCATAACGACAGTAATTTGGAAGAATTCCGTAATCTTATATTTAGGTATAAAGTCGATTTTCTTATATATATGCATTTAGAAATCTATATCGAAATGCTTCAAATCATTAGTTTAACATACTTAAGTTAATTAACCATCTTTAACGTATTGAAGGTGAAATAAAGCCATGGCGCCATAACGACAGTGCATTTAGAAGAATTCCGTAATCTTATATTTAGGTATAAAGTCGATTAAGCAATCGATATCGAAATGCTTCAAATAACTGGTTTCACATATTTAAGTTAATAAACCTTCTTTAACGCACTGAAGTTAACACAAAGCCATGGCGGCATAACGGCAGTGCATGTAGAAGAATTCCGTAATCTTATATTTAGGTATAAATATTGCCATTGATGCCCTCTGGAAATTCAAAAAGGACAGCGTCCTAGTAACCCACACCAGGGATTTGCTAATTAAACACAAAAACAAAATTAAATTGATGTGGATTCCCGGCCATTGTGGCATCCAAGGCAATGAACTAGCTGACTCTGTTGCGAAGAGTCTTCACAATAACCCAGCTATCTGTTTTGACACTTTTGAAAAGGCCGATTTGTCGAGACATGTACGGCAGTATATTAACAATAAATCCTTACTAAAGTGGAAAGAATATGTTCACCATTATGCAGATATTAATCCAACAAAAATTAGGCCTACTTTTCCTTCCGATGCTAAACAGTCAGACATTCTCGTTTTCACAAGACTTCGTTTGGGCCACACGCAGATCACTCACGGACATCTTCTTAGTCATGGAGTATCATTATGCAACGTTTGCGGGGCAATGAGCACATCTGTGAAGCATATCTTGGACATCTGCCCTCGTTTTTCTATTCAAAGGCAACGGATTTTTGGCTTGACTGTTCCATCACAACTTCTTTCCGACACTACAGCACTTAACATAAGCAAGATATCTAGTTTTATAGCCTCATGCAACCTATCTCATTTAATTTAGTTAACCTTAACTGTATAATATTTGTAATCCATAAACGAAATGTAAATTAGTATTTATTTTGTAAAACCAGCTGATGGCCTCGAGCTAGTGCTGTTTTTTTTCTCTTGTTTCCTGTATATTTATTGTGCATGAAATAAATAAATATCTATCTATCTATATTTAGGTATTAAGTCGATTTTGTTGTATATATGCATTTAGCAATCGATTTCGAAAATCTTCAAATCATTAGTTTAACATATTTAAGTTAATAAAGCTTCTTTAACGCACTGAAGTTAACATAAAGCCATGGCGGCATAACGGCAGTGCATTTAGAAAAATTCCGTAAGCTTATATTTAGGTATAAAGTCGATTTTGTTGTATATACACATTTAGCAATCGAAATCGAAATGCTTCAAATCATTAGTTTAACATATTTAAGTTAATTATCCTTCTATAACATATTGAAGTTGATAAAAAGCCATGGTGGCATAGCGACAGTACATTTGGAAGAATTCCGTAATCTTATATTTAGGTAGAAAGTCGATTTTCTGGTATATATGCATTAAGCAATCGATTTCAAAATGTTTCAAATAACTGGTGTAACATATCTAAGTTAATAAACCTTCTTAAACGAACTGAAGTTAAAATGAAGCCATAACGGCATAACGGCAGTGCATTTGGAAGAATTCCGTAATCTTATATTTAGGTATAAAGTCGATTTTGTTGTATATATGCATTTAGCAATCGATTTCGAAAATCTTCAAATCATTAGTTTAACATATTTAAGTTAATTAACCCTCTTTATCTTACTGAAGTCTACAAACGCCTTAACGGCACAACGGCAAAGCATTTAGAAGAATTACGTAATCTTATATTTAGGTATAAAGTCGATTTTCTTGTATATACTCATTTAGCAATCTATATCGAAATGCTTCAAATCATTAGTTTAATATATTTAAGTTAACGAACCTACTTTAACGCACTGAAGTTAACACAAAGCCTTGCGGCATAACGGCAGTGCATGTAGAAGAATTCCGTAATCTTCTAATTAGGTATAAATTCGATTTTTTTGTATATACACATTTAGCAATCGATATCGAAATGCTTTAAATCATTAGTTTAACATATTTAAGTTAATTAACCTTCTTTAACGAACAGAAGTTAACATGAAGCCATAACGGCATAACGGCAGTGCATTTAGAAGAATTCCGTAAACTTATATTTAGGTATAATGTCGATTTTCTTGCATATACACATTTAGCAATCGATATCGAAATGCCTCAAATCATTAGTTTAACATATTTAAGTTAATTAACCCTCTTTATCTTACTGAAGTCTACAAACGCCTTAACGGCATAACGGCAAAGCATTTAGAAGAATTACGTAATCTTATATTTAGGTATAAAGTCGATTTTCTTGTATATACTCATTTAGCAATCGATACCGAAATGCTTCAAATCATTAGTTTAACATATTTAAGTTAATTAACCTTCTTTAACGTATTGAAGTTGATATAAAGCCATGGCGGCATAACGACAGTACATTTGGAATAATCCCGTAATCTTATATTTAGGTATGAAGTCGATTTTCTTGTACATATGCATCTAGCAATCGATTTTGAAATGCTTCAAATCATTAGTTTAACATATTTAAGTTAACAAACCTACTTTAACGCACTGAAGTTTACACAAAGCCATGGCGGGATAACATCTTATATTTAGGTATAAATTTGATTTTTTTGTATATACACATTTAGCATCGATATCGAAATGCTTCAAATCATTAGTTTAACATATTAAGTTAATAAACATTTTTTAGCTTAATGAGGTCTACATAAAGCCTTAACGATATAACGGCAGTGCATTTAGAAGAACTTCGTAATGTTATAATATTACATTTAGGTATAAAGTCAATTTTCTTGTATATACACGTTTAGCAATCGATATCGAAATGCTTCAAATCATTAGTTTAACATATTTAAAATAATTAAACTTCTTTAACGTATTGAAGTTGATATAAACCTTGGCGGCATAACGACAGTACATTTGGAAGAATTCCGTAATCTTATATTTAGGTATAAAGTCGATTAAGCAATCGATATCGAAATGCTTCAAATAACTGGTTTCACATATTTAAGTTAATAAACCTTCTTTAACGCACTGAAGTTAACACAAAGCCATGGCGGCATAACGGCAGTGCATGTAGAAGAATTCCGTAATCTTATATTTAGGTATAAAGCCGATTTTTTTGTATATACACATTTAGCAATCGATATCGAAATGCTTCAAATCATTAGTTTAACAAATCTAAGTTAATTAACCTTCTTTAACGTATTGAAGTTGATATAAAGCCATGGCGGCATAACGACAATACATTTGGAAGAGTTGCGTAATCTTATATTTAGGTATAAAGTCGATTTTCTTGTATATACTCATTTAGCAATCGATATCGAAATGCTTCAAATCATTAGTTTAACATATTTAAGTCAACAAACCTACTTTAACGCACTGAAGTTAACACAACGCCATGGCGGCATAACGGCAGTGCATGTAGAAGAATTCCGTAATCTTATATTTAGGTATAAATTCGATTTTTTTGTATATTACTATTTAGCAATCGATATCGAAATGCTTCAAATCATTAGTTTAACATATTTAAGTTAACAAACCTACTTTAACGCACCGAAGTTAACACAAAGCCATGGCGGCATAACGGCAGTGCATGTAGAAGAATTCCGTAATCTTATATTAAGGTATAAATTCAATTTTTTTGTATATACACATTTAGCAACCGATATCGAAATGCTTCAAATCATTAGTTTAACAAATTTAAGTTAATTAAAATTCTTTAACGTATTGAAGTTGGCTTAAAGCCATGGCGGCATAACGACAGTACATTTGGAAGAATTCCGTAATCTTATATTTAGGTATAAAGTCGATTTTGTTGTATATATGCATTTAGCAATCGATTTCGAAAATCTTCAAATCATTAGTTTAACATATTTAAGTTAATTAACATTCTTTAACGTATTGAAGGTGATATAAAGCCATGGCGACATAACGACAGTACATTTGGAAGAATTCCGTAATCTTATATTTAGGTATAA
>CM050327.1:73794529-73813530 GCA_027475135.1 Bactrocera correcta
GCGCCATAACGACAGTAATTTGGAAGAATTCCGTAATCTTATATTTAGGTATAAAGTCGATTTTCTTGTATATATGCATTTAGATATCGATATCGAAATTCTTCAAATCATAAGGTGAAATAAAGCCATTGCGCCATAACGACAGTAATTTGGAAGAATTCCGTAATCTTATACTTAGGTATAAAGTCGATTTTCTTATATATATGCATTTAGAAATCGATATCGAAATGCTTCAAATCATTAGTTTAACATACTTAAGTTAATTAACCATCTTTAACGTATTGAAGGTGAAATAAAGCCATGGCGCCATAACGACAAAAAATTAGAAGAATTCCGTAAACTTATATTTAGGTATAAAGTCGATTAAGCAATCGATATCGAAATGCTTCAAATAACTGGTTTCACATATTTAAGTTAATAAACCTTCTTTAACGCACTGAAGTTAACACAAAGCCATGGCGGCATAACGGCAGTGCATGAAGAAGAATTCCGTAATCTTATATTTAGGTATAAAGCCGATTTTTTTGTATATACACATTTAGCAATCGATATCGAAATGCTTCAAATCATTAGTTTAACAAATCTAAGTTAATTAACCTTCTTTAACGTATTGAAGTTGATATAAAGCCATGGCGGCATAACGACAATACATTTGGAAGAGTTGCGTAATCTTATATTTAGGTATAAAGTCGATTTTCTTGTATATACTCATTTAGCAATCGATATCGAAATGCTTCAAATCATTAGTTTAACATATTTAAGTTAACAAACCTACTTTAACGCACTGAAGTTAACACAACGCCATGGCGGCATAACGGCAGTGCATGTAGAAGAATTCCGTAATCTTATATTTAGGTATAAATTCGATTTTTTTGTATATTACTATTTAGCAATCGATATCGAAATGCTTCAAATCATTAGTTTAACATATTAAGTTAATAGACATTTTTTAGCTTAATGTGGTCTACATAGAGCCTTAACGGTATAACGGCAGTGCATTTAGAAGAACTCCGTAATGTTATAATTTTATATTTAGGTATAAAGTCGATTTTGTTGTATGTACACATTTAGCAGTCGATATCGAAATGCTTCAAACCATTAGTTTAACATATTTAAAATAATTAACCTTCTTTATCTTACTGAAGTTTACATAAAGCCATAACGGCATAACGGCAGTATATTTATATGAATTCCGTTATCTTATATTAAGGAATAAAGTCGATTTTGTTGTACATACGCATTCAACACTCCATATCGAAATGCTTCAAATCATTAGTTTAACATATTTAAGTTAATTGACCTTCTTTAACGTATTGAAGTTGATATAAAGCCATGGCGGCATAACGACAGTACATTTAGAAAAATTCCGTAGTCTTATATTTAGGTATAAAGTCGATTTTCTGGTATATATGCATTAAGCAATCGATGTCGAAATGCTTCAAATAACTGGTTTAACATATTTAAGTTAATAAAACTTCTTTAGCGAACTGAGTTGGCTTAAGGCCATGGCGGCATAACGGCAGTCCATTTAGAAGAATTCCGTAATCTTATATTTAGGTATAAAGTCGATTTTCTTGTATATACACATTTAGCTATCGATATCGAATTGCTTCAAATCATTAGTTTAACATATTAAGTTAATAAACATTTTTTAGCATACTGAAGTCTACATAAAGCCTTAACGGTATAACGGCAGTGCATTTAGAAGAATTCCGTAATGTTATATTTAGGTATAAAGTCGATTTTCTGGTATATATGCATTAAGCAATCGATGTCGAAATGCTTCAAATAACTGGTTTAACATATTTAAGTTAATAAAACTTCTTTAGCGAACTGAAGTTGGCTTAAGGCCATGGCGGCATAACGGCAGTCCATTTAGAAGAATTCCGTAATCTTATATTTAGGTATAAAGTCGATTTTCTTGTATATACACATTTAGCTATCGATATCGAATTGCTTCAAATCATTAGTTTAACATATTTAAGTTAATTAACCTTCTTTAACGTATTAAAGTTGGGATATAGCCATGGCGGCATAACGGCAGTGCATTTGGAAGAATTCCGTAATCTTATATTTATGTAAAAAGTCGATTTTCTTGTATATACACATTTAGCGATCGATATCGAGATGCTTCAACTCATTAGTTTAACATATTTATGTTAATAAACCTTCTTTAACGATCTCCAGTTGGGATATAGCCATGGCGGCATAACGGCAGTGCATTTAGAAGAATTCCGTTATCTTATATTTAGGTTTTCTTGTATATACACATCTAGCTATCGATATCGAAATGCTTTAAATCATTAGTTTAACATATTAAGTTAATAAACGCTTTTTAGCTTATCTACATAAAGCCTTAACGGTATAACGGCAGTGCATTTAGAAGAATTCCGTAATGTTATAATTTTATATTTAGGTATAAAGTCGATTTTCTTGTATTTACACATTTAGCAATCGATATCGAAATGCATCAAATAACTTCTTGTATACACATCTGGCAATCGATATCGAAATGCCTCAAATCATTAGTTTAACATATTTAAGTTAATAAACCCTCTTTATCTTACTGAAGTCTACAAACGGCATAACGGCAAAGCATTTAGAAGAATTACGTAATCTTATATTTAGGTATAAAGTCGATTTTCTTGTATATACGCATTTAGCAATCGATATCGAAATGCTTCAAATCATTAGTTTAACATATTTAAGTTAATTAACCATCTTTATCTTACTGAAGTCTACAAACGCCTTAACGGCATAACGGCAGTGCATGAAGAAGAATTCCGTTATCATATATTTGGAAATAAAGTCGATTATCTTGTATATACACATTTAGCAATCGATATCGAAATGCCTCAAATCATTAGTTTAACATATTTAAGTTAATTAACCCACTCTATCTTACTGAAGTCTACAAACGCCTTAACGGCATAACTGCAAAGCATTTAGAAGAATTCCGTAATCTTATGCTTAGGTTTAAAGTCCATTTTCTTGTATATACTCATTTAGCAATCGAAATCGAAATGCTTCAAATCATTAGTTTAACATATTTAAGTTAACAAACCTACGTTAACGCACTGAAGTTAACACAAAGCCATGGCGGCATAACGGCAGTGCATGTAGAAGAATTCCGTTATCATATATTTAAGTATAAAGTCGATTTTCTTGTATATACTCATTTAGCAATCGATATCGAAATGCTTCAAATAACTAGTGTAACATATCTAAGTTAATAAACCTTCTTAAACGAACTGAAGTTAACATAAAGCCATAACGGCAGTGCATTTGGAAGAATTCCGTAATCTTATATTTAGGTATAAAGTCGATTTTGTTGTGTATATGCATTTAGCAATCGGTTTCGAAAACTTTCAAATCATAAGTTTAACATATTTAAGTTAATAAAGCTTCTTTAACGCAACGAAGTTAACAGAAAGCCATGGCGGCATAACGGCAGTGCATTTAGAAGAATTCCGTAAGCTTATATTTAGGTATAAAGTCGATTTTGTTGTAAATACACATTTAGCAATCGATATCTAATGCTTCAAATCATTAGTTTAGCATATTTAAGTTAATAAAGCTTCTTTAACGCACTGAAGTTAACACAAAGCCATGACGGCATTACGGCAGTTCATGTAGAAGAATTTCGCAATCTTATATTTAGGTATAAATTCGATTTTCTTCTATATACACATTTAGCAATCGATATCGAAATGCCTCAAATAATAAGATTATCATAATTAACCTTTTTTAACGTATTGAAGTTGGTATAAAGCCTGGTGGCATAACGACAGTACATTTGGAAGAATTCCGTAATCTTATATTTAGGAATAAAGTCGATTTTCTTGTATATATGCATTAAGCAATCGATATCGAAATGCTTCAAATAACTGGTTTAACATATTTAAGTTTATAAACCTTCTTAAGCTAACTGAAGTTAACAAAAAACCATAACGAAATAACGGCAGTGCATTTGGAAGAATTCCGTAATCTTATATTTAGGTATAAAGTCGATTTTCTTGAATATACACATTTAGCAATCGAAATCGAATAGCTTCAAGGCATTAGTTTAACATATTTAAGTTAATTAACCCTCTTTATTTTACTGAAGTCTACAAACATCCTAACGGCATAACGGCAAAGCATTTAGAAGAATTACGTAATCTTATATTTAGGTATAAAGTCGATTTTGTTGTATATACTCATTTAGCAATCGATATAGAAATGCTTCAAATCATTAGTTTAACATATTTAAGTTATTTAACCCTCTTTATCTTTTTGAAGTCTACAAACGTTTTAACGGCATAACGGCAAAGGCATTTAGAAGAATTACGTAATCTTATAATTAGGTATAAAGTCGATTTTCTTGTATATACTCATTTAGCAATCGATATAGAAATGCTTCAAATCCTTAGTTTAACATATTTAAGTTAATTAACCCTCTTTATCTTACTGAAGTCTACAGACGTTTTAACGGCATAACGGCAAAGCATTTACAAGAATTACGCAATCCTATATTTAGGTATAAAGTCGATTTTGTTGTATATACACATTTAGCAATCGATATCGAATTGCCTCAAATCATTAGTTTAACATATTTAAGTTAATTAACCCTCTTTATCTCACTGAAGTCTACAAACGCCTTAACGGCATAAAGGCAAAGCATTTAGAAGAATTACGTTATCTTATATTTAGGTATAAAGTCGATTTTCTTGTATATATGCATTAACCAATCGGTATCGAAATGCTTTAAATAACTGGTTTAACATATTTAAGTTAATAAACCCTCTTTAAACTAACTGAAGTTAACATAAAACCATAACGGTATAACGGCAGTGCATTTGGAAGAATTCCGTAACCTTATATTTAGGTATAAAGTCGATTTTCTTGTATATACACATTTGGCAATCGATATCGAAATGCCTCAAATCATTAGCTTAACATATTTAAGTTAATTAACCTTCTTTAACATATTGAAGTTCATATAAAGCCATGGCGGCATAACGACAGTACATTTTGAAGAATTCCGTAATCTTATATTTAGGTATAAAGTCGATTTTCTTGCATATATGCATTAAGCAATCGATTTCGAAATGCTTCTAATAACTGGTGTAACATGTTTAAGTTAATAACCTTCTTTAACTAACTGAAGTTAACATAAAGCCATAACAGTATAACGGCAGTGCATTTGGAAGAATTCCGTAATCTTATATTATGTATAAGGAAGATTTTCTTGTATATAAGCACTTAGCAATCGATTTTGAAAATCTTCAAATCATTAGTTTAACATATTTAAGTTAACAAACGTACTTTAGCGCACTGAAGTTAACACAAAGCCATGGCGGCATAACGGCAGTTCATGTAGAAGAATTTCGTAATCTTATATTTAGGTATAAAGTCGATTTTCTTCTATATACACATTTAGCAATCGATATCGAAATGCCTCAAATAATAAGATTATCATAATTAAGCTAATTAACCTTTTTTAACGTATTGAAGTTGGTATAAAGCCTGGTGGCATAACGACAGTACATTTGGAAGAATTCCGTAATCTTATATTTAGGAATAAAGTCGATTTTCTTGTATATATGCATTAAGCAATCGATATCGAAATGCTTCAAATAACTGGTTTAACATATTTAAGTTTATAAACCTTCTTAAGCTAACTGAAGTTAACATAAAACCATAACGAAATAACGGCAGTGCATTTGGAAGAATTCCGTAATCTTATATTTAGGTATAAAGTCGATTTTCTTGAATATACACATTTAGCAATCGAAATCGAATAGCTTCAAGGCATTAGTTTAACATATTTAAGTTAATTAACCCTCTTTATTTTACTGAAGTCTACAAACATCCTAACGGCATAACGGCAAAGCATTTAGAAGAATTACGTAATCTTATATTTAGGTATAAAGTCGATTTTGTTGTATATACTCATTTAGCAATCGATATAGAAATGCTTCAAATCATTAGTTTAACATATTTAAGTTAATTAACCCTCTTTATCTTTTTGAAGTCTACAAACGTTTTAACGGCATAACGGCAAAGCATTTAGAAGAATTACGTAATCTTATAATTAGGTATAAAGTCGATTTTGTTGTACATACACATCTAGCAATCGATATCGAAATGCTTCAAATCATTAGTTTAACATATTTGGGCTAATTAACCCTCTTTATCTTACTGAAGTCTACAAACGTTTTAACGGCATAACGGCAAAGCATTTAGAAGAATTCCGTAATCTTCTATTTAGGTATAAAGTCGATTTTGTTGTGTATATGCATTTAGCAATCGAGTTCGAAAATCTTCAAATCATAAGTTTAATATATTTAAGCTAATTAACCCTCTTTATCTTACTGAAGTCTACAAACGCCTTAACGGCATAACGGCAGTGCATGTAGAAGAATTCCGTTATCATATATTTAGGTATAAAGTCGATTTTCTTGTACATACACATTTAGCAATCGATATCGAAATGCCTCAAATCATCAGTTTAACATATTTAAGTTAATTAACCCTCTTTATCTTACTGAAGTCTACAAACGCCTTAATCGCATAACGGCAAAGCATTTAGAAGAATTACGTAATCTTATATTTAGGTATAAAGTCGATTTTCTTGTATATACTCATTTAGCAATCGATACAAAAATGCTTCAAGTCATTAGTTTAACATATTTAAGTTAATTAACCCTCTTTATCTTACTGAAGTCTACAAACGTTTTAACGGCATAACGGCAAAGCATTTAGAAGAATTACGTTATCTTATATTTAGGTATAAAGTCGACTTTCTTGTATATACTCATTTAGCAATCGATATAAAAATGCCTCAAATCATTAGTTTAACATATTTAAGTTAATTAACCCTCTTTATCTCACTGAAGTCTACAAACGCCTTAACGGCAAAGCATTTAGAAGAATTGCGTTATCTTATATTTAGGTATAAAGTCGATTTTCTTGTATATACTCATTTAGCAATCGATATAGAAATGCTTCAAATCATTAGTTTAACATATTTAAGTTAATTAACCCTCTTTATCTTACCGAAGTCCACAGACGTTTTAACGGCATAACGGCAAAGCATTTACAAGAATTACGTAATCCTATATTTAGGTATAAAGTCGATTTTGTTGTATATACACATTTAGCAATCGATATCGAAATGCCTCAAATCATTAGTTTAACATATTTAAGTTAATTAACCCTCTTTATCTCACTGAAGTCTACAAACGCCTTAACGGCATAAAGGCAAAGCATTTAGAAGAATTACGTTATCTTATATTTAGGTATAAAGTCGATTTTCTTGTATATATGCATTAACCAATCGGTATCGAAATGCTTTAAATAACTGGTTTAACATATTTAAGTTAATAAACCCTCTTTAACTAACTGAAGTTAACATAAAACCATAACGGTATAACGGCAGTGCATTTGGAAGAATTCCGTTTCCTTATATTTAGGTATAAAGTCAATTTTCTTGTATATACACATTTGGCAATCGATATCGAAATGCCTCAAATCATTAGCTTAACATATTTAAGTTAATTAACCTTCTTTAACATATTGAAGTTCATATAAAGCCATGGCGGCATAACGACAGTACATTTTGAAGAATTCCGTAATCTTATATTTAGGTATAAAGTCGATTTTCTTGCATATATGCATTAAGCAATCGATTTCGAAATGCTTCTAATAACTGGTGTAACATGTTTAAGTTAATAAACCTTCTTTAACTAACTGAAGTTAACATAAAGCCATAACAGTATAACGGCAGTGCATTTGGAAGAATTCCGTAATCTTATATTTAGGTATAAGGAAGATTTTCTTGTATATAAGCACTTAGCAATCGATTTTGAAAATCTTCAAATCATTAGTTTAACATATTTAAGTTAACAAACCTACTTTAGCGCACTGAAAATAACACAAAGCCATGGCGGCATAACGGCAGTTCATGTAGAAGAATTTCGTAATCTTATATTTAGGTATAAAGTCGATTTTCTTCTATATACACATTTAGCAATCGATATCGAAATGCCTCAAATAATAAGATTATCATAATTAAGCTAATTAACCTTTTTTAACGTATTGAAGTTGGTATAAAGCCTGGTGGCATAACGACAGTACATTTGGAAGAATTCCGTAATCTTATATTTAGGAATAAAGTCGATTTTCTTGTATATATGCATTAAGCAATCGATATCGAAATGCTTCAAATAACTGGTTTAACATATTTAAGTTTATAAACCTTCTTAAGCTAACTGAAGTTAACATAAAACCATAACGAAATAACGGCAGTGCATTTGGAAGAATTCCGTAATCTTATATTTAGGTATAAAGTCGATTTTCTTGAATATACACATTTAGCAATCGAAATCGAATAGCTTCAAGGCATTAGTTTAACATATTTAAGTTAATTAACCCTCTTTATTTTACTGAAGTCTACAAACATCCTAACGGCATAACGGCAAAGCATTTAGAAGAATTACGTAATCTTATATTTAGGTATAAAGTCGATTTTGTTGTATATACCCATTTAGCAATCGATATAGAAATGCTTCAAATCATTAGTTTAACATATTTAAGTTAATTAACCCTCTTTATCTTTTTGAAGTCTACAAACGTTTTAACGGCATAACGGCAAAGCATTTAGAAGAATTACGTAATCTTATAATTAGGTATAAAGTCGATTTTGTTGTACATACACATCTAGCAATCGATATCGAAATGCTTCAAATCATTAGTTTAACATATTTGGGCTAATTAACCCTCTTTATCTTACTGAAGTCTACAAACGTTTTAACGGCATAACGGCAAAGCATTTAGAAGAATTCCGTAATCTTCTATTTAGGTATAAAGTCGATTTTGTTGTGTATATGCATTTAGCAATCGATTTCGAAAATCTTCAAATCATAAGTTTAATATATTTAAGCTAATTAACCCTCTTTATCTTACTGAAGTCTACAAACGCCTTAACGGCATAACGGCAGTGCATGTAGAAGAATTCCGTTATCATATATTTAGGTATAAAGTCGATTTTCTTGTACATACACATTTAGCAATCGATATCGAAATGCCTCAAATCATTAGTTTAACATATTTAAGTTAATTAACCCTCTTTATCTTACTGAAGTCTACAAACGCCTTAATCGCATAACGGCAAAGCATTTAGAAGAATTACGTAATCTTATATTTAGGTATAAAGTCGATTTTCTTGTATATACTCATTTAGCAATCGATATAAAAATGCTTCAAATCATTAGTTTAACATATTTAAGTTAATTAACCCTCTTTATCTTACTGAAGTCTACAAACGTTTTAACGGCATAACGGCAAAGCATTTAGAAGAATTACGTAATCCTATATTTAGGTATAAATCGATATAATTAATATAAAATTAGCAATCGATATAAAAATGCTTCAAATCATTAGTTTAACATATTTAAGTTAATTAACCCTCTTTATCTTACTGAAGTCTACAAACGTTTTAACGGCATAACGGCAAAGCATTTAGAAGAATTACGTAATCCTATATTTAGGTATAAAGCCGATTTTGTTGTATATACACATTTAGCAATCGATATCGAAATGCCTCAAATCATTAGTTTAACATATTTAAGTTGATTAACCCTCTTTATCTCACTGAAGTCTACAAAGGCCTTAATCGCATAACGGCAAAGCATTTAGAAGAATTACGTAATCTTATATTTAGGTATAAAGTCGATTTTCTTGTATATACTCATTTAGCAATCGATATAAAAATGCTTCAAATCATTAGTTTAACATATTTAAGTTAATTAACCCTCTTTATCTTACTGAAGTCTACAAACGTTTTAACGGCATAACGGCAAAGCATTTAGAAGAATTACGTAATCCTATATTTAGGTATAAATCGATATAATTAATATAAAATTAGCAATCGATATAAAAATGCTTCAAATCATTAGTTTAACATATTTAAGTTAATTAACCCTCTTTATCTTACTGAAGTCTACAAACGTTTTAACGGCATAACGGCAAAGCATTTAGAAGAATTACGTAATCCTATATTTAGGTATAAAGCCGATTTTGTTGTATATACACATTTAGCAATCGATATCGAAATGCCTCAAATCATTAGTTTAACATATTTAAGTTGATTAACCCTCTTTATCTCACTGAAGTCTACAAAGGCCTTAACGGCATAAAGGCAAAGCATTTAGAAGAATTACGTTATCTTATATTTAGGTATAAAGTCGATTTTCTTGTATATACTCATTTAGCAATCGATATAAAAATGCCTCAAATCATTAGTTTAACATATTTAAGTTAATTAACCCTCTTTATCTCACTGAAGTCTACAAACGCCTTAACGGCAAAGCATTTAGAAGAATTACGTTATCTTATATTTAGGTATAAAGTCGATTTTCTTGTATATACTCATTTAGCAATCGATATAGAAATGCTTCAAATCATTAGTTTAACATATTTAAGCTAATTAACCCTCTTTATCTACTGAAGTCTACAAACGCCTTAACGGCATAACGGCAGTGCATTTAGAAGAATTCCGTTATCTTATATTTAGGTATAAAGTCGATTTTCTTGTATATACTCATTTAGCAATCGATATCGAAATGCCTTTAAATCATAGTTTAACATATTTAAGTTAATTAACCCTCTTTAACTACTGAAGTTACAAAAAGCCATAACGCATAACGGCAGTGCATTTAGAAGAATTCCGTAATCTTATATTTAGGTATAAAGTCGATTTTCTTGTATATACACATTTAGCAATCGATATCGAAATGCCTTTAAATCATTAGTTTAACATATTTAAGTTAATTAACCCTCTTTATCTTACTGAAGTCTACAAACGCCTTAACGGCATAACGGCAAAGCATTTAGAAGAATTACGTATCTTATATTTAGGTATAAAGTCGATTTTCTTGTATATACTCATTTAGCAATCGATATCGAAATGCTTCAAATCATTAGTTTAACATATTTAAGTTAATTAACCCTCTTTATCTACTGAAGTTTTTAAAGGCATAACGGCAAAGCATTTAGAAGAATTACGTTATCTTATATTTAGGTATAAAGTCGATTTTCTTGTATATACTCATTTAGCAATCGATATAGAAATGCTTCAAATCATTAGTTTAACATATTTAAGTTAATTAACCCTCTTTATCTTCTGAAGTCTACAAACGTTTTAACGGCATAACGGCAAAGCATTTAGAAGAATTACGTAATCCTATATTTAGGTATAAAGTCGATTTTGTTGTATATACACATTAGCAATCGATATCGAAATGCCTCAAATCATTAGTTTAACATATTTAAGTTAATTAACCCTCTTTATCTCACTGAAGTCTACAAACGCCTTAACGGCATAAAGGCAAAGCATTTAGAAGAATTACGTTATCTTATATTTAGGTATAAAGTCGATTTTCTTGTATATATGCATTAAGCAATCGATATCGAAATGCTTCAAATAACTGGTTTAACATATTTAAGTTAATAAACCCTTTTTTAACTAACTGAAGTTACAAAACCATTTAAAGGCATAACGGCAAAGCATTTGGAAGAATTACCCTAATCCTTATATTTAGGTATAAAGTCGATTTTCTTGTATATACACATTTAGCAATCGATATCGAAATGCCTCAAATCATTAGTTTAACATATTTAAGTTAATTAACCCTTTTTTATCTCACTGAAGTTCTACAAAGCCATGACGGCATAACGGCAGTACATTTAGAAGAATTACCCTAATCTTATATTTAGGTATAAAGTCGATTTTCTTGTATATATGCATTAAGCAATCGATATCGAAATGCTTCAAATAACTGGTTTAACATATTTAAGTTAATTAACCCTCTTTATCTCACTGAAGTCTACAAACGCCTTAACGGCATAACGGCAAAGCATTTAGAAGAATTACCCTTATCTTATATTTAGGTATAAAGTCGATTTTCTTGTATATATCATTAAGCAATCGATATCGAAATGCTTCAAATAACTAGTTTAACATATTTAAGTTAATAAACCTTCTTTAACTAACTGAAGTTAACATAAACCATAACGGTATAACGGCAGTGCATTTGGAAGAATTCCGTAATCCTTATATTTAGGTATAAAGTCGATTTTCTTGTATATACACATTAGCAATCGATATCGAAATGCCTCAAATCATTAGTTTAACATATTTAAGTTAATTAACCTTCTTTACTCACTGAAGTTCTACAAAGCCATGGCGGCATAACGGCAGTACATTTAGAAGAATTCCGTAATCTTATATTTAGGTATAAAGTCGATTTTCTTGTATATATGCATTAAGCAATCGATATCGAAATGCTTCAAATAACTGGTTTAACATATTTAAGTTAATAAACCTTCTTTAACTAACTGAAGTTAACATAAAGCCATAACGGCAGTGCATTTAAAAGAGTTCCGTAAGCGTATATTTAGGTATAAAGTCGATTTTTTTGTATATACACATTTAGCAATCGATATCGAAATGCCTCAAATCATTAGTTTAACATATTTCAGTTAATTAACCTTCTTTAACATATTGAAGTTCATATAAAGCCATGGCGGCATAACGACAGTACATTTGGAAGAATTCCGTAAACTTATATTTAGGTATAAGGAAGATTTTCTTGTATATATGCACTTAGCAATCGATTTCGAAAATACTCAAATTATTAGTTTAGCATATTTAAGTTAATAAAGCTCCTTTAACGCACTGAAGTTAACACAAAGCCATGGCGGCATAACGGCAGTTCATGTAGAAGAATTTCGTAATCTTATATTTAGGTATAAAGTCGATTTTCTTCTATATACACATTTAGCAATCGATATCGAAATGCCTCAAATAATAAGATTATCATAATTAAGCTAATTAACCTTCTTTAACATATTGAAGTTCATATAAAGCCATGGCGGCATAACGACAGTACATTTGGAAGAATTCCGTAATCTTATATTTAGGTATAAAGTCGATTTTCTTGAATATACACATTTAGCAATCGAAATCGAATAGCTTCAAGGCATTAGTTTAACATATTTAAGTTAATTAACCCTCTTTATTTTACTGAAGTCTACAAACATCCTAACGGCATAACGGCAAAGCATTTAGAAGAATTACGTAATCTTATATTTAGGTATAAAGTCGATTTTGTTGTATATACTCATTTAGCAATCGATATAGAAATGCTTCAAATCATTAGTTTAACATATTTAAGTTAATTAACCCTCTTTATCTTTTTGAAGTCTACAAACGTTTTAACGGCATAACGGCAAAGCATTTAGAAGAATTACGTAATCTTATAATTAGGTATAAAGTCGATTTTGTTGAATATACGCATTTAGCAATCGATATCGAAATGCTTCAAATCATTAGTTTAACATATTTAAGCTAATTAACCCTCTTTATCTTACTGAAGTTTACAAACGTTTTAACGGCATAACGGCAAAGCATTTAGAAGAATTCCGTAATCTTATATTTAGGTATAAAGTCGATTTTGTTGTGTATATGCATTTAGCAATCGATTTCGAAAATCTTCAAATCATAAGTTTAACATATTTAAGCTAATTAACCCTCTTTATCTTACTGAAGTCTACAAACGCCTTAACGGCATAACGGCAATGCATGTAGAAGAATTCCGTTATCATATATTTAGGTATAAAGTCGATTTTCTTGTACATACACATTTAGCAATCGATATCGAAATGCCTCAAATCATTAGTTTAACATATTTAAGTTAATTAACCCTCTTTATCTTACTGAAGTCTACAAACGCCTTAATCGCACAACGGCAAAGCATTTAGAAGAATTACGTAATCTTATATTTAGGTATAAATCGATTTTCTTGTATATACTCATTTAGCAATCGATATAAAATTGCTTCCAATCATTAGTTTAAAATATTTAAGTTAATTAACCCTCTTTATCTTACTGAAGTCTACAAACGTTTTAACGGCATAACGGCAAAGCATTTAGAAGAATTACGTAATCCTATATTTAGGTATAAAGTCGATTTTGTTTTATATACACATTTAGCAATCGATATCGAAATGCCTCAAATCATTAATTTAACATATTTAAGTTAATTAACCCCCTTTATATTACTGAAGTCTACAAACGCCTTAACGGCATAACGGCAGTGCATGTAGAAGAATTCCGTTATCATATATTTAGCTATAAAGTCGATTTTCTTGTACATACACATTTAGCAATCGATATCGAAATGCCTCAAATCATTAGTTTAACATATTTAAGTTAATTAACCCTCTTTATCTCACTGAAGTCTACAAACGCCGTAACGGCATAACGGGAAAGCATTAAGAAGAATTACGTTATCTTGTATTTAGGTATAAAGTCGATTTTCTTGTATATACTCATTTAGCAATCGATATAGAAATGCTTCAAATCATTAGTTTAACATATTTAAGTTAATTAACCCTCTTTATCTTACTGAAGTCTACAAACGTTTTAACGGCATAACGGCAAAGCATCTACAAGAATTACGTAATCCTATATTTAGGTATAAAGTCGATTTTGTTGTATATACACATTTAGCAATCGATATCGAAATGCCTCAAATCATTAGTTTAACATATTTAAGTTAATTAACCCTCTTTATCTCACTGAAGTCTACAAACGCCTTAACGGCATAAAGGCAAAGCATTTAGAAGAACTACGTTATCTTATATTTAGGTATAAAGTCGATTTTCTTGTATATATGCATTAAGCAATCGGTATCGAAATGCTTCAAATAACTGGTTTAACATATTTAAGTTAATAAACCCTCTTTAACTAACTGAAGTTAACATAAAACCATAACGGTATAACGGCAGTGCATTTGGAAGAATTCCGTAACCTTATATTTAGGTATAAAGTCGATTTTCTTGAATATACACATTTGGCAATCGATATCGAAATGCCTCAAATCATTAGCTTAACATATTTAAGTTAATTAACCTTCTTTAACATATTGAAGTTCATATAAAGCCATGGCGGCATAACGACAGTACATTTTGAAGAATTCCGTAATCTTATATTTAGGTATAAAGTCGATTTTCTTGCATATATGCATTAAGCAATCGATTTCGAAATACTTCTAATAACTGGTGTAACATGTTTAAGTTAATAAACCTTCTTAAGCTAACTGAAGTTAACACAAAACCATAACGAAATAACGGCAGTGCATTTGGAAGAATTCCGTAATCTTATATTTAGGTATAAAGTCGATTTTCTTGAATATACACATTTAGCAATCGAAATCGAATAGCTTCAGGGCATTAGTTTAACATATTTAAGTTAATTAACCCTCTTTATTTTACTGAAGTCTACAAACATCCTAACGGCATAACGGCAAAGCATTTAGAAGAATTGCGTACTCTTATAATTAGGTATAAAGTCGATTTTGTTGTATATACACATTTAGCAATCGATATCGAAATGCTTCAAATCATTAGTTTAACATATTTAAGCTAATTGACCCTCTTTATCTTACTGAAGTTTACAAACGTTTTAACGGCATAACGGCAAAGCATTTAGAAGAATTCCGTTATCATATATTTAGGTATAAAGTCGATTTTGTTGTATATACACATTTAGCAATCGATATCGAAATGCCTCAAATCATTAGTTTAACATATTTAAGTTAATTAACCCCCTTTATATTACTGAAGTCTACAAACGCCTTAACGGCATAACGGCAGTGCATGTAGAAGAATTCCATTATCATATATTTAGCTATAAAGTCGATTTTCTTGTACATACACATTTAGCAATCGATATAGAAATGCTTCAAATCATTAGTTTAACATATTTAAGTTATTTAACCCTCTTTATCTTACTGAAGTCTACAAACGTTTTAACGGCATAACGGCAAAGCATCTACAAGAATTACGTAATCCTATATTTAGGTATAAAGTCGATTTTGTTGTATATACACATTTAGCAATCGATATCGAAATGCCTCAAATCATTAGTTTAACATATTTAAGTTAATTAACCCTCTTTATCTCACTGAAGTCTACAAACGCCGTAACGGCATAACGGCAGTGCATGTAGAAGAATTCCGTTATCATATATTTAGCTATAAAGTCGATTTTCTTGTACATACACATTTAGCAATCGATATCGAAATGCCTCAAATCATTAGTTTAACATATTTAAGTTAATTAACCCTCTTTATCTCACTGAAGTCTACAAACGCCGTAACGGCATAACGGCAAAGCATTTAGAAGAATTACGTTATCTTGTATTTAGGTATAAAGTCGATTTTCTTGTATATACTCATTTAGCAATCGATATAGAAATGCTTCAAATCATTAGTTTAACATATTTAAGTTAATTAACCCTCTTTATCTTACTGAAGTCTACAAACGTTTTAACGGCATAACGGCAAAGCATCTATAAGAATTACGTAATCCTATATTTAGGTATAAAGTCGATTTTGTTGTATATACACATTTAGCAATCGATATCGAAATGCCTCAAATCATTAGTTTAACATATTTAAGTTAATTAACCCTCTTTATCTCACTGAAGTCTACAAACGCCTTAACGGCATAAAGGCAAAGCATTTAGAAGAACTACGTTATCTTATATTTAGGTATAAAGTCGATTTTCTTGTATATATGCATTAAGCAATCGGTATCGAAATGCTTCAAATAACTGGTTTAACATATTTAAGTTAATTAACCCTCTTTATCTCACTGAAGTTAACATAAAACCATAACGGTGTAACGGCAGTGCATTTGGAAGAATTCCGTTTCCTTATATTTAGGTATAAAGTCGATTTTCTTGAATATACACATTTGGCAATCGATATTGAAATGCCTCAAATCATTAGCTTAACATATTTAAGTTAATTAACCTTCTTTAGCATATTGAAGTTCATATAAAGCCATGGCGGCATAACGACAGTACATTTTGAAGAATTCCGTAATCTTATATTTAGGTATAAAGTCGATTTTCTTGCATATATGCATTAAGCAATCGATTTCGAAATGCTTCTAATAACTGGTGTAACATGTTTAAGTTAATAAACCTTCTTTAACTAACTGAAGTTAACATAAAGCCATAACAGTATAACGGCAGTGCATTGGAAGAATTCCGTAATCTTATATTTAGGTATAAGGAAGATTTTTCTGTATATATGCATTAAGCAATCGATATCGAAATGCTTCAAATAACTAGTGTAACATATCTAAGTTAATAAACCTTCTTTAACTAACTGAAGTTAAAATAAAACCATAACAATATAACGGCAGTGCATTTGGAAGAATTCCGTAATCTTATATTTAGGTATAAGGAAGATTTTCTTGTATATATTCACTTAGCAATCGATTTCGAAAATCTTCAGATCATTAGTTTAACATATTTAAGTTAATAAAGCTTCTGTAACGCACTGAAGTTAACACAAAGCCATGGCGGCATAACGGCAGTTCATGTAGAAGAATTCCGTAATCTTATATTTAGGTATAAAGTCGATTTTCTTCTATATACACATTTAGCAATCGATATCGAAATGCCTCAAATCATTAGTTTATCATAATTTAGTTAATTAACCCCCTTTATCTTACTGAAGTCTACAAACGCCTTAACGGCATAACGGCAGTGCATGTAGAAGAATTCCGTTATCATATATTTGGGTATAAAGTCGATTTTCTTGTATATACACATTTAGCAATCGATATCGAAATGCCTCAAATCATTAGTTTAATATATTTGAGTTAATTAACCCACTCTATCTTACTGAAGTCTACAAACGCCTTAACGGCATAACGGCAAAGCATTTAGAAGAATTCAGTAATCTTATACTTAGGTATAAAGTCCATTTTCTTGTATATACTCATTAAGCAGTCGAAATCGAAATGCTTCAAATCATTAGTTTAACATATTTAAGTTAACAAACCTACTTTAGCGCACTGAAGTTAACACAAAGCCATGGCGGCATAACGGCAGTGCATGTAGAAGAATTCTGTTATCATATATTTAGGTATAAAGTCGATTTTCTTGTATATATGCATTAAGCAATCGATTTCGGAATGCTTCCAATAACTGGTGTAACATATCTAAGTTAATAAGCCTTCTTTAACGAACTGAAGTTAACATAAAGCCATAACGGCAGTGCATTTAAAAGAGTTCCGTAAGCGTATATTTAGGTATAAAGTCGATTTTTTTGTATATACACATTTAGCAATCGATATCGAAATGCCTCAAATCATTAGTTTAACATATTTCAGTTAATTAACCTTCTTTAACATATTGAAGTTCATATAAAGCCATGGCGGCATAACGACAGTACATTTGGAAGAATTCCGTAAACTTATATTTAGGTATAAGGAAGATTTTCTTGTATATATGCACTTAGCAATCGATTTCGAAAATACTCAAATTATTAGTTTAGCATATTTAAGTTAATAAAGCTCCTTTAACGCACTGAAGTTAACACAAAGCCATGGCGGCATAACGGCAGTTCATGTAGAAGAATTTCGTAATCTTATATTTAGGTATAAAGTCGATTTTCTTCTATATACACATTTAGCAATCGATATCGAAATGCCTCAAATAATAAGATTATCATAATTAAGCTAATTAACCTTCTTTAACATATTGAAGTTCATATAAAGCCATGGCGGCATAACGACAGTACATTTGGAAGAATTCCGTAATCTTGTATTTAGGTATAAAGTCGATTTTCTTGAATATACACATTTAGCAATCGAAATCGAATAGCTTCAAGGCATTAGTTTAACATATTTAAGTTAATTAACCCTCTTTATTTTACTGAAGTCTACAAACATCCTAACGGCATAACGGCAAAGCATTTAGAAGAATTACGTAATCTTATATTTAGGTATAAAGTCGATTTTGTTGTATATACTCATTTAGCAATCGATATAGAAATGCTTCAAATCATTAGTTTAACATATTTAAGTTAATTAACCCTCTTTATCTTTTTTAAGTCTACAAACGTTTTAACGGCATAACGGCAAAGCATTTAGAA
>CM050327.1:73814030-73890577 GCA_027475135.1 Bactrocera correcta
CGATTTTCTTGTATGTACTCACTTAGCAATCGATATCGAAATGCTTCAAATCATTAGTTTAACATATTTAAGTTAAATTACCTTCTTTAACCCACCGAAGGTGACATGAAGCCATGGCGGCATAACGGCAGTGCATTTAAAAGAATTTCGTAATTTTATATTTAGGTATAAAATCGATTTCGTTGTATAAGCACATTTAGCAATCGATATCAAAATGCTTCAAACCATTAGTTTAACATATTTAAAATAATTAAACTTTTTTAACGTATTGAAGTTGATACAAAGCCATGGCGGCATAACGACAGTACATTTGGAAGAATTCCGTTATCTTATATTTAGGTATAAATTCGACTTTCTTGTATATATGCATTTAGAAATCGATATCGAAATGCTTCAAATCTTTAGTTTAACATATTTAAGTTAGTTAACCTTCTTTAACGAACTGAAGTTGGCATAAATCCATGGCGGCACAACGGCAGTGCATTTTGAATAATTCCGTAATCTTATATTTAGGTATTAAATAGATTTTGTTGTATAAACACATTTAGCAATCAATATCGAAATGCTTCAAATCATTAGTTTAACATATTTAAGTTAATAAACCTTCTTTAACGAACTGAAGTTGGCATAAATCCATGGCGGCATAACGGAAGTGCATGTAGAAGAATTCCGTAATCTTCTATTTAGGAATAAGGTCGATTTTCTTGTATGTACTCACTTAGCAATCGATATCGAAATGCTTCAAATCAATAGTTTAACTTATTTAAGTTAAATTACCTTCTTTAACCCACCGAAGGTGACATGAAGCCATGGCGGCATAACGGCAGTGCATTTAAAAGAATTTCGTAATTTTATATTTAGGTATAAAATCGATTTCGTTGTATAAGCACATTTAGCAATCGATATCAAAATGCTTCAAACCATTAGTTTAACATATTTAAGTTAATTAACCTTTTTTAACGCACTGAAGTTAACATAAAGCCATAACGGCATAACGGCAGTGCATGTAGAAGAATTCCGTTATCATATATTTAGGTATAAAGTCGATTTTCTTGTATATACACATTTAGCAATAGATATCGAAATTCCTCAAATCATTAGTTTAACATATTTAAGTTAATAAACCTTCTTTAACGAACTGAAGTTGGCATAAATCCATGGCGGCATAACGGCAGTGCATTTTGAATAATTCCGTAATCTTATATTTAGGTATTAAATAGATTTTGTTGTATAAACACATTTAGCAATCAATATCGAAATGCTTCAAATCATTAGTTTAACATATTTAAGTTAATAAACCTTCTTTAACGAACTGAAGTTGGCATAAATCCATGGCGGCATAACGGAAGTGCATGTAGAAGAATTCCGTAATCTTCTATTTAGGTATAAAGTCGATTTTTTTGTATATACACATTTACCAATCGATATCGAAATGCTTCAAATCATTAGTTTAACATATTTAAGTTAATTAACCTTTTTTAACGCACTGAAGTTAACATAAAGCCATAACGGCATAACGGCAGTGCATGTAGAAGAATTCCGTTATCATATATTTAGGTATAAAGTCGATTTTCTTGTATATACACATTTAGCAATAGATATCGAAATGCTGCAAATCATTAGTTTAACATATTTAAGTTAATTATTCATCTTTATCTTACTGAAGTCTACAAACGCCTTAACGGCAAAGCGGCAAAGCATTTAGAAGAATTACGTAATCTTATATTTAGGTATAAAGTCGATTTTCTTGTATATACTCATTTAGCAATCGATATCGAAATGCCTCAAATCATTAGTTTAACATATTTAAGTTAATAAACCTTCTTTAACAAACTGAAGTTGGCATAAATCCATGGCGGCAGAACGGCAGTGCATTTCGAATAATTCCGTAATCTTACATTTAGGTATTAAATAGATTTTGTTGTATAAACACATTTAGCAATCGATATCGAAATGCTTCAAACCATTAGTTTAACATATTTAAAATAATTAACCTTCTTTAACGTATTGAAGGTGAAATAAAGCCATGGCGCCACAACGAGTGTAATTTGGAAGAATTCCGTAATATTATATTTAGGTATAAAGTCGATTTTCTTGTATATATGCCTTTAGCAATCGATATCGAAATGCTTCAAATCATTAGTTTAACTTATTTAAGTTAATTAACCTTCTTTAACGTATTGAAGGTGAAATAAAGCCATGGCGCCATAACGACAGTAATTTGGAAGAATTCCGTAATCTTATATTTAGGTATAAAGTCGATTTTCTTGTATATATGCATTAAGAAATCGATATAGAAATGCTTCAAATCATTAGTTTAACATATTTAAGTTAATTAACCATCTTTAACGTATTGAAGGTGAAATGAAGCCATGGCGCCATAACGACAGTAATTTGGAAGAATTCCGTAATCTTATATTTAGGTATAAAGTCGATTTTCTTGTATATATGCATTTAGATATCGATATAGAAATGCTTTAAATCATTAGTTAAACATACTTAAGTTAACAAACCTACTTTAACGAACTGAAGTTGACATTAAGCCATGGCGGAATAACGGCAGTGCATTTGGAAGAATTCCGTTATCCTATGTTTAGGTATAAAGTCAAGTTTCTTGTACTAGCACATTTAGCAATCAATATCGAAATGCCTTAAATCATTAGTTTAACATATTTAAGTAAAATTACCTTCTTTAACCCACCGAAGGTGACATGAAGCCATGGCGGCATAACGGCAGTGCATTTAAAAGAATTTCGTAATTTTATATTTAGGTATAAAATCGATTTTGTTGTATAAGCACATTTAGCAATCGATATCGAAATGCTTCAAATCATTAGTTTAACATATTTAAGTTAATAAACCTTCTTTAACGAACTGAAGTTGGCATAAATCCATGGCGGCATAACGGCAGTGCATTTTGAATAATTCCGTAATCTTATATTTAGGTATTAAATAGATTTTGTTGTACAAACACATTTAGCAATCGATATCGAAATGCTTTAAATCATTAGTTTAACATATTTAAGTTAATTAACCTTTTTTATCTTACTGAAGTTTACATAAAGCAATAACGGTATAACGGCAATGAAATTGGGAGAATCTCGTAATCTTATATTTAGGTATAAAGTCGATTTTGTTCTATATACACATTTAGCAATCGATATCGAAATGCCTCAAATCAATAGTTTAACATATTTAAGTTAATTAACCCTCTTTATCTTACTGAAGTCTACAAACGCCTTAACGGCATAACGGCAATGCATGTAGAAGAATGCCGTAATCTTATATTTATGTATAAAGTCGATTTTTTTGTATATACACATTTAGCAGTCGATATCGAAATGCTTCAAATCATTAGTTTGACATATTTAAGTTAAAAAACCTACTTTAAACCGAAGTTAACTCAAAGCCGTGGCGGCATAACGGCAGTGCACGTAGAAGAAATCCGTAATCTTATATTTAGGTATAAAGTCGATTTTGTTGTATATAGGCATTTAGCAATCAATTTCGAAAATTTTCAAATCATTAGTATAACATATTTAAGTTAATTAACCCTCTTTATCTTACTGAAGTCTACAGACGCCTTAACGGCATAACGGCAATGCATGTAGAAGAAATCCGTAATCTTATATTTAGGTATAAAGTCGATTTTCTTGTATATGCTCATTTAGCAATCGATATCGAATTGCTTCAAATCATTTGTTTAACATATTTAAGTTAAAAAACCTACTTTAACGCACTGAAGTTAACACAAAGCCATGGCGGCATAACGGCAGTGCATGAAGAAGAACTCCGAAATCTTCTATTTAGGTATAAATTCGATTTTTTTGTATATACACATTTAGCAATCGATATCGAAATGCTTCAAATCATTAGTTTAACATATTTAAGTTAATTAACCTTCTTTAACGAACGAAAGTTAACATAACGCCCTAACGGCATAACGGCAGTGCATTTAGAAGAATTTCGTTATCTTATATTTAGGTATAAAGTCGATTTTTCTTGTATATACACATTAAGCAATCGATATCGAAATGCCTCAAATCATTAGTTTAACAAATTTAAGATAATTAACCCTCTTTATCTTACTGAAGTCTACAAACGCCTTAACGGCATAACGGCAAAGCATTTAGAAACATTACGTTATCTTAGATTTAGGTATAAAGTCGATTTTCTTGTATATACTCATTTAGCAATCGATATCGAAATGCTTCAAATCATTAGTTTTACATACTTAAGTTAACGAACCTACTTTAACGCACTGAAGTTAACACAAAGCCATGGCGGCGTAACGGCAGTGCATGTAGAAGAATTCCGTAATCTTATATTTAGGTATAAGTTCGATTTTTTTTTATGTACACATTTAGCAATCGATATCGAAATGCCTCAAATCATTAGTTTAACATATTTAAGTTAATTAACCCTCCTTATCTTACTGAAGTCTACAAACGCCTTAGTGGCATAACGGCAAAGCATTTAGAAGAATTACGTAATCCTATATTTAGGAATAAAATCGATTTTCTTGTATGTACTCATTTAGCAATCGATATCGAAATGCTTCAAATCATAAGTTTAACATATTTAAGTTAACAAACCTACTTTAACGTACTGAAGTTAGCACAAAGCCATGGCGGCATAACGGCAGTGCATTTAGAAGAATTTCGTAATCTTATATTTAGGTATAAATTCGATTGTGTTATATATACACATTCAGCAATCGATATCGAAATGCTTCAAATCATTAGTTTAACATATTTAAGTTAATTAACCTTCTTTAACGTATTGAAGTTGATATAAAGCCATGGCGGCATAACGACAGTACATTTGGAAGAATTCCGTAATCTTATATTTAGGTATTAAGTCGATTTTCTTGTATATATGCATTTAGCAATCGATTTTAAAATGCTTCAAATCATTAGTTTAACATATTTAAGTTAATTAACCATTTCTAACGTATTGAAGGTGAAATAACGCCATGGCGCCATAACGACAGTAATTTGGAAGAATTCCGTAATCTTATATTTAGGTATAAAGTCGATTTTCTTGTATACATGCATTTAGGAATCGATATCGAAATGCTTCAAATATCTGGTTTGACATATTTAAGTTAATAAAACTTCTTTAACTAACTGAAGTTAACATAAAGACGTGGCGGAATAACGGCAGTGCATTTGGAAGAATTTCGTTATCCTATGTTTAGGTATAAAGTCAAGCTTCTTGTACTAGCACATTTAGCAATCGATATCGAAATGCTTCAAATCATTAGTTTAACATATTTAAGTTAAATTACCTTCTTTAACGTATTGAAGTTGATATAAAGCCATATCGGTATAACGGCAGTGCATTTAGAAGAATTCCGTAATCTTATATTTAGGTATAAAGTCGATTTTATTGTATATACACATTTAGCAATCGATATCGAAATGCTTCAAATCATTAGTTTAACATATTTAAGTTAGTTAACCTTTTTTAACGTATTGAAGTTGATATAAAGCCATAGCGACATAACGACAGTACACTTGGAACAATTCCGTAATCTTATATTTAGGTATAAAGTCGATTTTCTTGTATATATGCATTAAGCAATCGATATCGAAATGCTTCAAATAACCGGTTTAACATATTTAAGTTAATAAACCTTCTTTAAGTAACTGAAGTTAACATAAAGCCATGGCGGTGTAACGGCAGTGCATGTAGAAGAATTCCGTTATCCTATGTTTAGGTATAAAGTCAAGCTTCTTGTACTAGCAAATTTAGCAATCGATATCGAAATGCTTCAATTCACTAGTTTAACATATTTAAGTTAAATTACCTTCTTTAACGTATTGAAGTTGATATAAAGCCATGGCGGTATAACGGCAGTGCATTTAGAAGAATTCCGTAATCTTATATTTAGGTATAAAGTCGATTTTATTGTATATACACATTTAGCAATCGATATCGAAATGCTTCAAATCATTAGTTTAACATATTTAAGTTAGTTAACCTTCTTTAACGTATTGAAGTTGATATAAAGCCATGGCGGTATAACGGCAGTGCATTTAGAAGAATTCCGTAATCTTATATTTAGGTATAAAGTCGATTTTATTGTATATACACATTCAGCAATCGATAACGAAATGCTTCAAATCATTAGTTTAACATATTAAAGTTAATTAACCATCTTTAACGTATTGAAGGTGAAAAAAAGCCATGGCGCCAAAACGACAGTAATTTGGAAGAATTCCGTAATCTTATATTTAGGTATACAGTCGATTTGCTTGTATATATGCATTAAGCAATCGATATCGAAATGCTTCAAATAATTGGTTTAACATATTTAAGTTAATAAACCTTCTTTAAGTAACTGAAGTTAACATAAAGCCATGGCGGTATAACGGCAGTGCATGTAGAAGAATTCCGTTATCCTATGTTTAGGTATAAAGTCAAGCTTCTTGTACTAGCACATTTAGCAATCGATATCGAAATGCTTCAATTCATTAGTTTAACATATTTAAGTTAATTAACCCTCTTTATCTTACTTAAGTCTACATTAAGCCATGGCGGAATAACGGCAGTGCATTTAGAAGAATTACGTAATCTTAAATTTAGGTATAAAGTCGATTTTCTTGTATATACTCATTTAGCAATCGAAATCGAAATGCTTCAAATCATTATTTTAACATATTTAAGTTAATAAGGCTTCTTTAACTCACTGAAGTTAACATAAAGCCATGGCGGTATAACGGCAGTGCATGTAGAAGCATTCCGTAATCTTATGTTTAGGTATAAATTCGATTTTCTTGTATAAACACATTTAGCAATCAATATCGAGATGCTTCAACTCATTAGTTTAACATATTTAAGTTAGTTAACCTTCTTTAACGTATTGAAGTTGATATAAAGCCATGGCGGTATAACGGCAGTGCATTTAGAAGAATTCCGTAATCTTATATTTAGGCATAAAGTCGATTTTATTGTATATACACATTTAGCAATCGATATCGAAATGCTTCAAATCATTAGTTTAACATATTTAAGTTAGGTAACCTTCTTTAACGTATTGAAGTTGATATAAAGCCATAGCGACATAACGACAGTACACTTGGAACAATTCCGTAATCTTATATTTAGGTATAAAGTCGATTTTCTTGTATATATGCATTTAGCAACCGATTTTGAAATGCTTCAAATCGTAAGTTTAACATATTTAAGTTAACAAACCTACTTTAACGCACTGAAGTTAACACAAACCCATGGCGGCATAGCGGCTTATATTTAGGTATAAATTCGATTTTTTTGTATGTGCACATTTGGCAATCGATATCGAAATGCTTCAAATCGTTAGTTTAACATATTAAGTTAATAAACATTTTTTAGCTTAATGAGGTCTACATAAAGCTTTAACGGCATAACGGCAGTGCATTTAGAAGAACTCCGTAATGTTATATGTTTATATTTAGGTACAAAGTCGATTTTGTTGTATTTACACATTTAGCAGTCGATATCGAAATGCTTCAAACTATTAGTTTAACATATTTAAGTTAATTAACCTTTTTTATCTTACTGAAGTTTGCATAAAGCCATAAAGTGCATTTAGAAGAATTCCGTTATCTTATATTTAGGTGTAAGGTCGATTTTCTTGTGTATACTCATTTTGCAATCGATAACGAAATGCTTCAAGTCATTAGTTTAATATATTTAAGTTAATTAACCTTCTTTAACTATCTGAATTTGGCATATAGCCACGGCGGCATTACGGCAGTGCATGTAGAAGAATTCCGTTATCTTATATTTAGGTATAAATTCGACTTTCTTGTATATACTCATTTAGAAATCGATATCGAAATGCTTCAAATCATTAGTTTAACATATCTAAGTCAATAACTCTTCTTTAACGCACTGGAGTCTACATAAAGCCTTAACGGTATAACTGCACTGCATTTAGAAGAATTCCGTTATCTTATGTTTAGGTATAAATTCGACTTTCTTGTATATACTCATTTAGCAAGCGATATCAAAATGCTTCAACCCATTAGTTTAACATATTTAAAATAATTAACCTTTTTTAACGTATTGAAGTTGATACAAAGCCATGGCGGCATAACGACAGTACATTTGGAAGAATTCCGTTATCTTATATTTAGGTATAAATTCGACTTTCTTGTATATATGCATTTAGAAATCGATATCGAAATGCTTCAAATCTTTAGTTTAACATATTTAAGTTAGTTAACCTTCTTTAACGTAATGAAGGTGATAAAAAGCCATGGCGGCATAACGACAGTGCATGTAGAAGAATCCCGTAATCTTATATTTAGGTATAAAGTCGATTTTCTTGTATACACACATTTAGCAATCGATATCGAAATGCTTCAAATCATTAGTTTAACATGTTTAAGTTAATAAACCTTCTTTAACGCACTGAAGTCTACATAAAACCTTAACGGTATAACTGCACTGCATTTAAAAGAATTCCGTTATCTTATATTTAGGTATAATTTCGACTTTCTTGTATATACTCATTTAGCAAACGATATCAAAATGCTTCAAACCATTAGTTTAACATATTTAAAATAATTAACCTTCTTTAACGTATTGAAGTTGATACAAAGCCATGGCGGCATAACGACAGTACATTCGGAAGAATTCCGTAATCTTGTATTTAGGTATAAAGTCGATTCTCTTATATATACGCATTTAGCAATCGATATCGAAATGCTTCAAATCATTAGTTTTATATATTTAAGTCAATAACCCTTCTTTAACGCACTGAAGTGTACATTAAGCCTTAACGGCATAACGGCAGTGCATTTAGAAGAATTCCGTTATCTTATATTTAGGTATAAACTCGATTTTCTTGTATATACACATTTAGCAATCGATATCGAAATGCTTCAAATCATTAGTTTAACATATTAAAGTTAATTAACCATCTTTAACGTATTGAAGGTGAAAAAAACCCATGGCGCCATAACGACAGTAACTTGGAAGAATTCCGTAATCTTATATTTAGGTAGAAAGTCGATTTTCTTGTATATATGCAGTTTGAAATCGATACCGAAATGCTTCAAATCATTAGTTTAACATATTTAAGTTAATTAACCATCTTTAACGTATTAAAGGTGAAATAAAGCCATGGCGCCATAACGACAGTAATTTGGAAGAATTCCGTAATCTTATATCTAAGTATAAAGTCGATTTTCTTGTATATATGCATTTAGAAATCGATATCGAATTGCTTCAAATCATTATTTTAACATATTTAAGTTAATTAACCATCTTTAACGTACTGAAGGTGAAATAAAGCCATGGCGCCATAACGACAGTAATTTGGAAGAATTCCGTAATCTTATATTTAGGTATAAAGTCGATTTTCTTGTATATATGCATTAAGCAATCGATATCGAAATGCTTCAAACAACTGGCTTAACAATTTAAGTTAATTAACCCTCTTTATCTTACGTAAGTCTACATAAAGCCTTAACGGCATAAAGGCAGTGCATTTAGAAGAATTACGTAATCTTATATTTAGGTATAAAGTCGATTTTCTTGTATATACTCATTTTGCAATCGATAACGAAATGCTTCAAGTCATTATTTTAATATATTTAAGTTAATTAACCTTCTTTAACTATCTGAATTTGGCATATAGCCACGGCGGCATTACGGCAGTGCATGTAGAAGAATTCCGTTATCTTATATTTAGGTATAAATTCGACTTTCTTGTATATACTTATTTAGAAAGCGATATCAAAATGCTTCAAACTATTAGTTTAACATATTTAAAATAATTAACCTTCTTTAACGTATTGAAGTTAATACAAAGCCATGGCGGCATAACGACAGTACATTCGGAAGAATTCCGTAATCTTATATTTAGGTATAAAGTCGATTTTCTTGTGTATACACATTTAGCAATCGATATCGAAATGCTTCAAATCATTAGTTTAAAATATCTAAGTCAATAACCCTTCTTTAACGCACTGGAGTCTACGTAAAGCCTTAACGGTATAACTGCACTGCATTTAGAAGAATTCCGTTATCTTTTGTTTAGGTATAAATTCGACTTTCTTGTATATACACAGTTAGCAATCGATATCGAAATGCTTCAAACCATTAGTTTAACATATTTAAAATAATTAACCTTTTTTAACGTATTGAAGTTGATACAAAGCCATGGCGGCATAACGACAGTACATTTGGAAGAATTCCGTTATCTTATATTTAGGTATAAATTCGACTTTCTTGTATATATGCATTTAGAAATCGATATCGAAATGCTTCAAATCTTTAGTTTAACATATTTAAGTTAGTTAACCTTCTTTAACGTAATGAAGGTGATAAAAAGCCATGGCGGCATAACGACAGTGCATGTAGAAGAATTCCGTAATCTTATATTTAGGTATAAAGTCGATTTTCTTGTATACACACATTTGGCAATCGATATCGAAATGCTTCAAATCATTAGTTTAACATGTTTAAGTTAATAAACCTTCTTTAACGCACTGAAGTCTACATAAAACCTTAACGGTATAACTGCACTGCATTTAAAAGAATTCCGTTATCTTATATTTAGGTATAATTTCGACTTTCTTGTATATACTCATTTAGCAAGCGATATCAAAATGCTTCAAACCATTAGTTTAACATATTTAAAATAATTAACCTTCTTTAACGTATTGAAGTTGATACAAAGCCATGGCGGCATAACGACAGTACATTCGGAAGAATTCCGTAATCTTATATTTAGGTATAAAGTCGATTTTCTTATATATACACATTTAGCAATCGATATCGAAATGCTTCAAATCATTAGTTTAACATATCTAAGTCAATAACCCTTCTTTAACGCACTGGAGTCTACATAAAGCCTTAACGGTATAACTGCACTGCATTTAGAAGAATTCCGTTATCTTATGTTTAGGTATAAATTCGACTTTCTTGTATATACACAGTTAGCAATCGATATCGAAATGCTTCAAACCATTAGTTTAACATATTTAAAATAATTAACCTTTTTTAACGTATTGAAGTTGATACAAAGCCATGGCGGCATAACGACAGTACATTTGGAAGAATTCCGTTATCTTATATTTAGGTATAAATTCGACTTTCTTGTATATATGCATTTAGAAATTGATACCGAAATGCTTCAAATCTTTAGTTTAACATATTTAAGTTAGTTAACCTTCTTTAACGTAATGAAGGTGATAAAAAGCCATGGCGGCATAACGACAGTGCATGTAGAAGAATTCCGTAATCTTATATTTAGGTATAAAGTCGATTTTCTTGTATACACACATTTGGCAATCGATACAGAAATGCTTCAAATCATTAGTTTAACATGTTTAAGTTAATAAACCTTCTTTAACGCACTGAAGTCTACATAAAACCTTAACGGTATAACTGCACTGCATTTAAAAGAATTCCGTTATCTTATATTTAGGTATAATTTCGACTTTCTTGTATATACTCATTTAGCAAGCGATATCAAAATGCTTCAAACCATTAGTTTAACATATTTAAAATAATTAACCTTCTTTAACGTATTGAAGTTGATACAAAGCCATGGCGGCATAACGACAGTACATTCGGAAGAATTCCGTAATCTTATATTTAGGTATAAAGTCGATTTTCTTATATATACACATTTAGCAATCGATATCGAAATGCTTCAAATCATTAGTTTAACATATTAAGTAAATAACCTCTTTAACGATTGAAGTAAAAAAAGCCTGCGCATAACGCATAATTGGAAGAATTCCGTAATCTTATTTTAAGTATAAATCGATTTTCTTGTATATACAGTTTGAAATCGATACCGAAATGCTTCAAACATTAGTTTAACATATTTAATTAAATAACCTTTTAACGTATTGAAGGTGAAAAAAAGCCATGGCGCCATAACGACAGTAATTGGAAGAATTCCGTAATCTTATATTTAGGTATAAATCGATTTTCTTGTATATATGCATTTGAAATGATACCGAAATGCTTCAAATCATTAGTTTAACATATTTAAGTTAATTAACCATCTTTAACGTATTGAAGGTGAAACAAAGCCATGGCGCCATAACGACAGTAATTTGGAAGAATTCCGTAATCTTATATTTAGGTATAAAGTCGATTTTCTTGTATATATGCATTTAGAAATCGATATCGAAATGCTTCAAATCATTAGTTTAACATATTTAAGTTAATAAACCATCTTTAACGTATTGAAGGTGAAATAAAGCCATGGCGCCATAACGACAGTAATTTGGAAGAATTCCGTAATCTTATATTTAGGTATAAAGTCGATTTTCTTGTATATATGCATTTAGCAATCGATATCGAAATGCTTCAAACAACTGGCTTAACAATTTAGGTTAATTAACCCTCTTTATCTTACTTAAGTCTACATAAAGCCTTAACGGCATAAAGGCAGTGCATTTAGAAGAATTACGTAATCTTATATTTAGGTATAAAGTCGATTTTCTTGTATATACTCATTTAGCAATCGATATCGAAATGCTTCAAATCATTAGTTTAACATATTTAAGTTAATTAACCTTTTTTATCCTACTGAAGTTTGCATAAAGTCCATAAAGTGCATTTAGAAGAATTCCGTTATCTTATATTTAGGTGTAAGGTCGATTTTCTTGTATATACTCATTTTGCAATCGATAACGAAATGCTTCAAGTCATTAGTTTAATATATTTAAGTTAATTAACCTTCTTTAACGATCTGAATTTGGCATATAGCCACGGGGGCATTACGGCAGTGCATGTAGAAGAATTCCGTTATCTTATATTTAGGTATAAATTCGACTTTCTTGTATATACTCATTTAGAAAGCGATATCAAAATGCTTCAAACTATTAGTTTAACATATTTAAAATAATTAACCTTCTTTAACGTATTGAAGTTATACAAAGCCATGGCGGCATAACGACAGTACACTCGGAAGAATTCCGTAATCTTATATTTAGGTATAAAGTCGATTTTCTTGTGTATACACATTTAGCAATCGATATCGAGATGCTTCAAATCATTAGTTTAACATATCTAAGTCAATAACCCTTCTTTAACGCACTGGAGTCTACATAAGGCCTTAACGGTATAACTGCACTGCATTTAGAAGAATTCCGTTATTTTATGTTTAGGTATAAATTCGACTTTCTTGTATATACTCATTTAGCAAGCGATATCAAAATGCTTCAAACCATTAGTTTAACATATTTAAAATAATTAAACTTTTTTAACGTATTGAAGTTGATACAAAGCCATGGCGGCATAACGACAGTACATTTGGAAGAATTCCGTTATCTTATATTTAGGTATAAATTCGACTTTCTTGTATATATGCATTTAGAAATCGATATCGAAATGCTTCAAATCTTTAGTTTAACATATTTAAGTTAGTTAACCTTCTTTAACGTAATGAAGGTTATAAAAAGCCATGGCGGCATAACGACAGTGCATGTAGAAGAATTCCGTAATCTTATATTTAGGTATAAATTCGATTTTCCCTTATACACACATTTAGCAATCGATATCGAAATGCTTCAAATCATTAGTTTAACATGTTTAAGTTAATAAACCTTCTTTAACGCACTGAAGTCTACATAAAACCTTAACGGTATAACTGCACTGCATTTAAAAGAATTCCGTTATCTTATATTTAGGTATAATTTCGACTTTCTTGTATATACTCATTTAGCAAGCGATATCAAAATGCTTCAAACCATTAGTTTAACATATTTAAAATAATTAACCTTCTTTAACGTATTGAAGTTGATACAAAGCCATGGCGGCATAACGACAGTAAATTCGGAAGAATTCCGTAATCTTATATTTAGGTATAAAGTCGATTTTCTTATATATACACATTTAGCAATCGATATCGAAATGCTTCAAATCATTAGTTTAATATATTTAAGTCAATAACCCTTCTTTAACGCACTGAAGTGTACATTAAGCCTTAACGGCATAACGGCAGTGCATTTAGAAGAATTCCGTTATCTTATATTTAGGTATAAACTCGATTTTCTTGTATATACACATTTAGCAAGCGATATCGAAAGGCTTCAAATCATTAGTTTAACATATTTAAGTTAATTAACCTTCTTTAACGTATTGAAGTTGATATAAAGCCATAACGGCAGTGCATTTGGAAGAATTCCGTAATCTTATATTCAGGTATAAAGTCGATTTTCTTTTATACACACAGTTAGATATCGATATCGAAATGCTTCAACTCATTAGTTTGACATATTAAGTTAATAAACATTTTTTAGCTTACTGAAGTCTACATAAAGCCTTAACGGTATAACGGCAGTGCATTTAGAAGAATTCCGTAGTGTTATAATTTTATATTTAGGTATAAATTCGATTTTCTTGTATATACACATTTAGCAAGCGATATCGAAATGCTTCAAATCATTAGTTTAACATATTTAAGTTAATTAACCCTTTTAATCTTACTGAAGTCTACAAAGGCCTTAACGGCATAACGGCAGCGCATTTAGAAGAATTACGTAATCTTATATTTAGGTATACAGTCGATTTTCTTGTGTATACTCATCTAGCAATCGATATCGAAATGCTTCATATCATTAGTTTAACATATTTAAGTAAATAATGCTTCTTTAACGCACTGAAGTTAACATTAAGCCATGGCGGCATAACGGCTGTGCATGTAGAAGAATTCCGTTATCTTATATTTAGGTATAAATTCGATTTTCTTGAATATACACATTTAGCCATCGACATGGAAATGCTTCAAATCATAAGTTTAACATATATAAGTTAATTAATCCTCTTTGTCGTACTGAAGTCTACAAGAGCCTTAACGGCAAAACGGTAGTACATTTGGAAGAATTCCGTTATCTTATATTTAGGTATAAAGTCGATTTTCTTGTATATACACATTTAGCCATCGACATCGAAATGCTTCAAATCATAAGTTACTTAATCCTCTTTGTCTTACTGAAGTCTACAAGAGCCTTAACGGCATAACGGCAGTGCATTTGGAAGAAGTCCGTAATCTTATATTTAGATATAAATGCGATTTTGTTGTATATACGTACTTAGCAATCGATAACGAAATGCTTCAAGTCATTAGATTTACATATTTAAGTTAACATATTTAAGTTAATTAACCTTCTTTATCTTACTGAAGTTTACATAAAGGTATAACGGTATAACGGCAGTGCATTTGGAAGAATTCCGTAAACTTATATTTAGGTATAAAGTCGATTTTCTTGTATTTACATATTTAGCAATCGATATCGAAATGATTCAAATCATTAGATTAACATATTTAAGTTAATTAACTCTCTCTATCTTACTGAAGTCTACATAAAGCCTTAACGGCATAACGGCAATGCATTTAGAAGAATTCCGATATCTTATATTTAGATATTAATTCGATTTTCTTGTATATACACATTTAGCAAGCGATATCGAATTGCTTCAAATCATTAGTTTAATATATTTAAGTTAATTAACCTTCTTTAACGTATTGAAGTTGATATAAAGCCATGGCGGCATAACGGCAGTGCATTTAGAAGAATTCCGTAATCTTATATTTAGGTATAAAGTCGATTTTCTTTTATATACACATTTAGCAATCGATAACTAAATGCTTAAATCATTAGTTTAACATATTTAAGTTAATTAACCTTCTTTATCTTACTGAAGTTTACATAAAGCCATAACGGTATAACGGCAGTGCATTTGGAAGAATTCCGTAATCTTATATTTAGGTATAAAGTCGATTTTCTTATATATTCACATTTAGCAATCGGTATCGAAATGCTTCAAATCATTAGTTTAATATATTTAAGTCAATAACCCTTCTTTAACGCACTGAAGTGTACATTAAGCCTTAACGGCATAACGGCAGTGCATTTAGAAGAATTCCGTTATCTTATATTTAGGTATAAACTCGATTTTCTTGTATATACACATTTAGCAAGCGATATCGAAAGGCTTCAAATCTTTGGTTTATTATATTTAAGTTAAATAACCTTCTTTAACGTATTGAAGTTGATATAGAGCCATAACGGCAGTGCATTTGGAAGAATTCCGTAATCTTATATTTAGGTATAAAGTCGATTTTCTTTTATACACACAGCTAGATATCGATATCGAAATGCTTCAACTCATTAGTTTGACATATTAAGTTAATAAACATTTTTTAGCTTACTGAAGTCTACATAAAGCCTTAGCGGTATATCGGCAGTGCATTTAGAAGAATTCCGTAATGTTATAATTTTATATTTAGGTATAAATTCGATTTTCTTGTATATACACATTTAGCAGGCGATATCGAAATGCTTCAAATCATTAGTTTAACATATTTAAGTTAATTAACCCTTTTAATCTTACTGAAGTCTACAAAGGCCTTAACGGCATAACGGCAGCGCATTTGGAAGAATTACGTAATCTTATATTTAGGTATAAAGTCGATTTTCTTGCGTATAATCATCTAGCAATCGATATCGAAATGCTTCAAATCATTAGTTTAACATATTTAAGTAAATAAAGCTTCTTTAACGCACTGAAGTTAACATTAAGCCATGGCGGCATAACGGCAGTGCATGTAGAAGAATTCCGTTATCTTATATTTAGGTATAAATTCGATTTTCTTGAATATACACATTTAGCCATCGACATGGAAATGCTTCAAATCATAAGTTTAACATATATAAGTTAATTAATCCTCTTTGTCTTACTGAAGTCTACAAGAGCCTTAACGGCAAAACGGTAGTACATTTGGAAGAATTCCGTTATCTTATATTTAGGTATAAAGTCGATTTTCTTGTATATACACATTTAGCCATCGACATCGAAATGCTTCAAATCATAAGTTTAACATATATAAGTTACTTAATCCTCTTTGTCTTACTGAAGTCTACAAGAGCCTTAACGGCATAACGGCAGTGCATTTGGAAGAGTTCCGTAATCTTATATTTAGATATAAATGCGATTTTGTTGCATATACGTACTTAGCAATCGATAACGAAATGCTTCAAGTCATTAGATTTACATATTTAAGTTAACATATTTAAGTTAATTAACCTTCGTTATCTTACTGAAGTTTACATAAAGCCATAACGGTATAACGGCAGTACATTTGGAAGAATTCCGTAAACTTATATTTAGGTATAAAGTCGATTTTCTTGTATTTACATATTTAGCAATCGATATCGAAATGATTCAAATCATTAGATTAACATATTTAAGTTAATTAACCCTCTCTATCTTACTGAAGTCTACATAAAGCCTTAACGGCATAACGGCAATGCATTTAGAAGAATTCCGTTATCTTATATTTAGATATTAATTCGATTTTCTTGTATATACACATTTAGCAAGCGATATCGAATTGCTTCAAATCATTAGTTTTACATATTTAAGTTAATTAACCTTCTTTAACGTATTGAAGTTGATATAAAGCCATGGCGGCATAACGGCAGTGCATTTAGAAGAATTCCGTAATCTTATATTTAGGTATAAATTCGATTTTCTTTTATATACACATTTAGCAATCGATAACTAAATGCTTAAATTATTAGTTTAACATATTAAAGTTAATTAACCTTCTTTATCTTACTGAAGTTTACATAAAGCCATAACGGTATAACGGCAGTGCATTTGGAAGTATTCCGTAAACTTATATTTAGGTATAAAGTCGATTTTCTTGTATATACTCATTTAGAAATCGATAACGAAATGCTTCAAATCATTAGTTTAACATATTTAAGTTAATTAACCCTCTCTATCTTACTGAAGTCTACATAAAGCCTTAACGGCATAACGGCAATGCATTTAGAAGAATTCCGTTATCTTATATTTAGATATTAATTCGATTTTGTTGTATATACACATTTTGCAAGCGATATCGAAATGCTTCATGTCATTAGTTTAACATATTTAAGTTAATTAACCTTCTTTAACGATCTGAATTTGGCATATAGCCACGGCGGTATTACGGCAGTGCATGCAGAAGAATTCCGTAGTCTTTTATTTAGGTATAAATTCGATTTTCTTTTATATACACATTTAGATATAGATATCGAAATGCTTCAAATCATTAGTTTAACATTGTTCATACCAAATGAACACATCCCTGCATTGTCCTCCTAACTTGTCTAAATACGAATTAGAGGACAATGCAAAAAACACCCAACAGCGCCAACATAACAGCGAAATACCCAACGAAACAAAAAGACACAATAAAACCAATCACCAGAGCGGACGGACATACGGCGCCAAAAACAACAGCAGCATTTTTTAGCAACAACAGCAGCAGAGTCAGCAGCAACAACATAAGTAGCAGCATCAGCATATCAACGCGGGAAACAAAAAAGGTTTTATCTAAAATATTTATTATATTTATACTTGTAAATAACCCTTGAGTTAAGTTATAATTGTATAAACACACACACATAACTAAACAATTGTACATACTAACTCATCCTATACACATGCAAGTATTATACCCTTAAATACACAAATTGAATTGTTAATTATCCGAATTCTAATAGTTTTTATTTTATTTGGCACACCGGCAAACTCACGTCGATCACCCCGACATTTTGGTCCTTCGAGCCGGATCGAGCGCCTCATAAAATAAACCCACCCAATTCAACATAATTTGGATTTCATCAGGATTATATTCAAATTTATATATATTCAACAACCCAACCGGCCACACTCATCAATAATATAGGCATATATTCACTCACCCAATCAACTATTAAATCAGCAAACAAATACGTGGAAAAATTGTAAGTACTCAAACCTAAATTTATTTAAAATATAAATTTATTAGTGCAAATCGGAATAAAACGGCATAGAAAAAAAAAAAAAAAGAAAACAAAAAAAAAAAAATATTTTGCTTAACCGGTATTAAGCACAAAGTATTTGCAAAATTTGTTATTGACATATTCCGCCTTGCACTTTACCCGATCACTTACATACATACGAACATATTTTTTGAGAGCCAAATAGCGTCGCTTTGGCACCCACCCGTACTTACGCGTACATATGTTTTATTGTATTACCCGCTCAACTAAAAACAAACTAACGTTGACTGCTAGTGCAGGTGAGCAAGCAAAAAACAGACCCGGTAGGAAAAATTTCAAAAGACCCATTAGGAAATTTTTCGTTCGTCGGAATTTCACTCATTATATTTTGCGGTTGATAATATGCACAGCAAATAAAAAAATAAAGTCGTTGCTTATTAACTTATTCAAGTTCAAACTTAAATAAAGAAATAATTTTTCAAATTTATTATTTGTTTTATTTCAATTTAATCAATTATTACGACCCGGTCAAGTGACTTTTTAATAATAATGGAAGAGTTTAAATTTTGTATTTCCGATTTGTTCGAATACATTGAGGAACATTACGACACCCAACCCGAAGATGAGTCTATTTATACCCTAGAAATAAAAAGGGTTGAACTCAACGCGATATACGACAAGGCAAACAAGTCGTACTATGCCGTTCGTAGAACCCCACAAAAACCCGGTGAAACTATTGATTTTGCAAAAATCAAAGAAAATTTTAAAAAAGGTCATCAATTATATTTAAAGTGTTTAGGATCCATTAATAAAGCTATTGATGATCTCAAGACCCCAACCCCAATAATGGAAAGAGTTTCAGAAGAATTTACATCGCGGGACATAGGACCCTCAATACATATACCCCCTTGTGATACGGACATATTTTATGGAGATTTCGCAACCTGGCCTTCATTCTGAGATATGTTTACGGCTATATACGTAAACAATCACAAAATCAGCAACGTGGAAAAACTGTTCCATTTGATTCAAAAAACCCGAGGAGAAGCAAGAGCAATTGTTAAAAATACACCCTTAACAAATGATGGTTTCCTGATGGCATGGAGAGACCTGGTATCCCAATACGAGAACAAACGAGTTCAGGTCAACGCTCAATTGAAGATTTTATTCAACTTACCCCAAGCAACCCAAGAAAATGGAAGCGCGATCAAACACCTTCAGAGGACCATCAACAATTGCCTCACAAATCTACACAACGTGTACATAGACACTAGTAGTTGGGACCCCATCTTAATCTTCTTATGCGGATTGAAATTACCCAAAACCCTACTTCATCAATTCGAGGACACCCTAGAAGATAACTCGGAAATACCATCCTGGAAAACTTTCGACGCGTTTCTCACTCATCGATATAAATCTTTGGAAGCAGTCGGAAATCTAACTGACCCCGTTCCAGTGACCCAATCCGACAGTGGATCCTATAGGAAAGGAAAAGACAGGAAGTTCAACACATTTCACGCTAATGTTTCCGGAACTTCGACCCTGGATTTTTCACACGCTAGTGCACACCCAGTTGGAGGCAACAACCTTTCAAAAAAGCCTCAAGACATTGAAAGTTGTAAGCTTTGTAGAACACAACATTCAATTCGAGAATGTCCAAAGTTCTTACAAATGAATGTTGAGACCCGAATAACCACAATTAAAAATAATGGTTATTGCTTCAATTGCCTTGCATTATCTCACAGTTTCAGAGATTGCAAGAGCAAATATTCTTGTAGAATATGCAGAAAGAAACATAACACACTTCTGCATAGGGATACACCAACCCGTTCCCAATCCCCCCCGCAAGGATCAAGAGCCTCAAACCCGCCTCTTGACCCAAGCACCAGTAGCACCTCCCAAACCCTTAATACCAATATAAATCCGCAAGCCTACACAACCCTCTTACAGTCCACTAAAGCTCAAGACCCTCAAAACTTTAGTGGGAAGCAGATTTTGTTAGGTACTGCTGTAGTCCAAGTTTTATACAAAGGGCAAATATTCACAGCTCGCGCTCTAGTCGACTCCGGGTCAGAAGCCACTTTTGTTTCAGAGAAATTCCAGAGAAAATTGGACATACCCACGTTCAGGAGAAATGCACAAGTGACTGGATTGAACAACACCGTTTCGGCGACACCCTCCAAAATTTGTGAACTCACCCTTAGTTCACCGACAAGAAAGGAGTTTAAGAAAACAACACACGCGTTTATCTTAAAATCTTTAACCGATAATTTACCCACTCACTCACTTAGTAGGATCATCACTAATACAGATTTCGGTTTAAGTTTAGCTGACCCTCACTTTTATAAACCCAGACCAGTAGACATATTGATCGGAAGTGACCTCTACCCACAAATAATTCTCAGTGGTGTACGGAAAAGTGTACTCGGGACCCTTCTAGCCCAAAAAACGGAATTCGGATGGATTTTATCCGGACCCACACCAGAAAAACCCTTATCACCCTCGATAATGTCAATTTTCAATAAGATGACCCCAGACAAGTTGCTCACACAATTTTGGGAAGTTGAAGAAGTTCCAAGGAAGCCTCTACCTTCAACTTCAGATATAGTTTGTGAGCAAATCTATAAAAATACGACCCACAGAAACTCAGATGGGCGCTATGTGGTAACATTACCCTTTAAAACTCCAGAAAACATATAATTGGGCAACTCAAGACACATAGCTCTAGCTCAATTTCTTAGAAATGAAAAGTCATTGTCGAGAAAACCCGAAATAAAAGCGGAATACGACAAGGCCATCAACGAGTATTTGGAACTCGGTCATATGACCAAAGCTGAATACGACCCTGCGGATAATACGAAAACGTATTATCTGCCACATCACGCAGTCATTAAGCCGGATCGCATAACGACTCAACTGCGAGTGGTATTCAACGCTTCATGCCCCACCTCGAACAGGAACAGCCTCAACGATGTACTACATACTGGACCCACTCTACAAGCAGACCTCGTAATCCTAGTAGTAAAATGGCGAATGTTTCAAATCGTATTCAACGCAGATATCCAAAAAAATGTATCGTCAAATACTCGTTGAAAGCAGACACACTCCGTTTCAAAGAATCTTATTTAGGAAATCCTCTAACGACCCTATAGAAGACTTTGAATTACAAACTGTTACATTTGGTATTAACTGTGCTCCATTTCTAGCTATCCGTACCCTCCTTAAATTAGCGGATGATGTACAAGGAACCCACCCACTGGCAGCAGAGATACTTCGAAACGGAATGTATGTTGATGATGCACTTGCAGGAGCACATGACGTACCAACAGCGATATTGGCACGAGATAAACTCACTTCATCCTTGAAGTCCGCAGGATTTGCTCTACGCAAATGGACCTCAAATGACCCAAAAGTTTTATCTGGAATCCCACAGGAACATCTATTGGATACCAACTCACTCAGCTTACCAGAATCCAATAACACAAAAACACTAGGAATCAGATGGAATGCAAAAAAAGATGCGTTCTTTTTTCTCATCAACCCTATTCAGGATAAAACGTCATATACTAAAAGAGAAGTACTATCGATTATAGCTAAATTGTTCGACCCAGTTGGTTGGCTCAGCCCCGTTGTAGTCACAGCTAAAATAATAATGCAACAGATATGGCTGGATAAATCCGATTGGGATGAAAGTCTAAAACCCTTAACCCTCCATCGATGGAAAATATTCATAAAGGACTACGATTCCTTAAATCTTATTGAAATTCCTCGACCCGAAACACTGGCCAGTTACCAAAATATCAAGCGATACAACACTGGAACTCCGGCCAATCAGAACCTTCCTGAACACAACACAAGAGGATATCCTGGATAGATTCTCTTCCTTACCCAAAGCCATTCGAGTTGTAGCATATTTGTTCAGATTCTGTTCGAATGCGTCACCCAATAAATCACAGCAGTCATACACAACGTTTGAAATAACACCAGAAGAGTTCAACACTACCCGCACGAAGCTAATTATTTTATCACAAAAGAAGTATTTCCAGGAAGAGTATGAAGCCTTAACCCAAAAAATCAGCATACCCAAAAAAAGTACAATTTTAACACTAAACCCTTTAATCGATCCCAAAGGAATAATGCGAGTTAATGGTCGGTTGAGCAATTCAGCGGCATTATCATACAACGAGCGTTATCCGATTATACTACCCTATAGCAGTCGATTAGCCAAATTACTCACCCAATTTACACATTTAATAACCCTTCATGGCAGCAACCAACTAGTATTACGACTTACGCGTTCGGAATTTTGGATACCGAAGCTGAAAACCCTCATCAAGTCTACCATTCATCAGTGCAAAACTTGTGTTTTGCACAAAAAGCGCAACACTACTCAGATAATGGCAGCATTACCCGCAGAACGTACCACCTTAACCCGTCCATTCGCAGCAACAGGAATCGATTTCGCCGGTCCTTATGACATAAAAAATTACACCGGCAGAGCATGTTTGATCACAAAAGGCTATGTATGCGTATTTGTTTGTTTTGCAACCAAAGCCATACATTTAGAGCCAGTAAGTGATCTCACCACTAACGCATTCATGGCCGCATTCGCACGTTTCTTTTCCAGGCGCGGATGTCCCGCCGATCTCTATTCGAACAATGGTACTAATTTTGTTGGAGCGTCTAAACTTTTAGTTAAAGATCGGCGAGAATTCATGAAGTCATTGAAAACTCAACTAACAACTAGCGAAGCACACCAAAACTACAACTGGCACTTTAACCCTCCAGGAGCTCCACACATGGGTGGACTCTGGGAAGCAGGAGTGAAAAGTTTAAAGAGCCACTTGAAAAAGGTGTCTCAAAACCAGAAATTCACATTCGAAGAACTAGCTACCCTTTTAACCCGAATCGAAAGTTGCTTGAATTCTCGCCCTTTAAGCCCATTAAGTGAAGACCCAACAAATTTAGAACCTTTAACTCCAGGCCATTTCTTAATAGGTACCCCTTTATTAATCCCAGCAGAACCCAACTTAGAAGATGCACATCTAAGCACCGCACAAAGATGGCAAAAACTTAAGATACTCCATCAACACTTCTGCAAACGATGGAAAGAAGAATATTTGAAAGAACTCCACAAAAGATATAAGTGGAAATACCCTCAACGCAACATAGACGTTAACGATATGGTAGTTATACGTCAAGAAACTCTACCCCCAAATGAGTGGAGACTTGGTCGCATCGAAAAAACATATCTCGGTGCCGACAATAAAGCAAGAGTAGTTGATATACGTACCTCTCAGGGAACAATTACCCGCCCAATAACCAAAATAGTCACTTTACCAAATAATTAATCTTATTTTCTTATAGTGACATGGCCCCTCAAAGCAGTACGAAGTCAATTTGCAGCCGCCAAAGCAGCCCCACATTCACTGTGCGATCACTTAGCGTGACCCGTAGTATCAGCCCACTCTCCGACGAAGGAACCCTGGCAAGACGCCTGCATCGCTTTAAAGCGACCCTTTCCCCCATTCGAGAGGAGCGTGGAAATACGCATCGCACGGCCCGACGTACCATCAGCCTTTCCCCTATTCGTGAAGAACGGGGAAGTACTCATCGCACGGCTCGGCGTGCTATCAGCCGTTCATCAAAGCGAACACACAAACACGTCGCCTGTGGATTGTGTAAAAAAGACCATAGATTAGTAACTTGTTCAAAATTCACCAAAATGAACATCAATGAAAAGTTTGACGCAGTTAATAAACACAAGTACTGCGTCAATTGCTTGGCCAGATCGCATTCCACCCAAAAGTGCACAAGTAAAAAACGATATGCCACATGTAATGGGGAACACCATTCAACCCTACATGGACAACACAGGCTGTTCTGCAAAGAGCAAAAGAAAACAGCAAAAGGCGAAGAACGATTACATAGACAAGAGGATCTACCCACGTTACTGGCCAAGCCGACCCTCACACCAACAGTCATGGTCAAATTAAACACGATGGCAAATGGAACAAAATACGAGCCATAGTCAACCCGACCCGAAAAGTGACTGTAATTGCATCAGAACTGGTGCAGAGATTGCGGTTACCAAAAACGTACCTCGACTCACATCGTATATGTAAAGTCGTCATAGGATCGTTAACTGATTCCGACTGGCATGTCGAAGTTAACTGCCTATTGACGTACGATTTACCGACCCGACCCTATAATCGTGACTTAAGTGGCGAAATCATTAAGAAGTTCGACCACTTAGTCCTAGCCGACCCTACATTCTGGAAAGACGATAAAATCATGTTGGAACTGGGAGCTGACATCTACCCAAGATTGATGAAACCCGGACTATTCAACCCCGATAACAGCACCGTGATCGCACAAAACACCGCACTCGATTGGACTCTAACCGGTGCTTGTGCGATTTAAACCCAAAAGTATACCTCCAACCCGTTGATAACAATACTCATTTACCCAATTCAAAATAGATCTAAAAAATCTTTTTATTCGCAGACACTGCAAGGCATCCGGGATGTTCATACCAAATGAACACATCCCTGCATTGTCCTCCTAACTTGTCTAAATACGAATTAGAGGACAATGCAAAAAACACCCAACAGCGCCAACATAACAGCGAAATACCCAACGAAACAAAAAGACACAATAAAACCAATCACCAGAGCGGACGAACATACGGCGCCAAAAACAACAGCAGCATTTTTTAGCAACAACAGCAGCAGAGTCAGCAGCAACAACATAAGTAGCAGCATCAGCATATCAACGCGGGAAACAAAAAAGGTTTTATCTAAAATATTTATTATATTTATACTTGTAAATAACCCTTGAGTTAAGTTATAATTGTATAAACACACACACATAACTAAACAATTGTACATACTAACTCATCCTATACACATGCAAGTATTATACCCTTAAATACACAAATTGAATTGTTAATTATCCGAATTCTAATAGTTTTTATTTTATTTGGCACACCGGCAAACTCACGTCGATCACCCCGACAAACATATTAAATTAATAAACTTTTTTAGCTTACTGAAGTCTACATAAAGCCTTAACGGTATAACGGCAGTGCATTTAGAAGAATTCTGTTATCTTATATTTAGGTGTAAAGTCGATTTTCTTGTATATACTCATTTAGCAATCGATAACGAAATGCTTCAAGTCATTAGTTTAACATATTTAAGTTAATTAACCTTCTTTAACGATCTGAATTTGGCATATAGCCACGGCGGTATTACGGCAGTGCATGCAGAAGAATTCCGTAATCTTTTATTTAGGTATAAAGTCTATTTTCTTTTATATACACATTTAGATATCGATATAGAAATGCTTCAAATCATTAGTTTAACATATTTAAGTTAATTAACCTTCTTTATCCTACTGAAGTTTACATAAAGCCATAGCGGTATAACGGCAATGCATTTGGAAGAATTCCATAATCTTATATTTAGGTATAAAGTCGATTTTCTTGTATTTACATATTAAGCAATCGATATCGAAATGCTTCAAATCATTAGTTTAACATATTTAAGTTAATTAACCCTCTCTTTCTTATTGAAGTCTACATAAAGCCTTAACGGCATAACGGCAGTGCATTTAAAAGAATTTCGTTATCTTATATTTAGGTATCAAGTCGATTTTCTTGTATATACACATTTAGCAAGCGATATCGAAATGCTTCAAATCATTAGTTTAACATATTTAAGTTAATTAATCTTCTTTAACGTATTGAAGTTGATATAAAGCCATGGCGGCATAACGGCAGTGCATTTAGAAGAATTCCGTAATCTTATATTTAGGTATTAAATAGATTTGGTTGTATAAACACATTTAGCAATCGATATCGAAATGCTTCAAATCCTTAGTTTGACATATTTAAGGTAATAAACCTTCTTTAACGATCTGAAGTTGGCATATAGCCACGGTTTTTTTTTTTTTTTTTTTTTTTTTTTTTTGTTTATAGTAGGAGAAAGCATAGAAAGCCGGAGACGTTAATCCGCGGGACGTTAATCCGCTAAGTCTCCTCTAATGCACGGACTGACTGACGCCTAATCTGTTCTAAATGTCTCTAATTAGATTTGCCGCTCTGCTGACAGCTTTCCGCTTTACAGAGGACTCACACATATGTGCAGTCAAATTTTCCACCGTGATACTACCTCCCAGGGTGGTTTTCAACATTTCCCTTATACTTGAAAACCGTGGGCAATAAAAGAACACGTGTTCAGAGTCTTCTATACACTCTGTACACGCCGGACAGTATTGACTAAAGTCATGACGATATTTGAATAGATAGCTTCTGAAGCATCCATGCCCACTGAGTACTTGCGTAAGGTGGAAATCCAGGTCTCCATGTTTCCTACCTATCCACGAGTGTATGTCCGAAATCAGTCGGTAGGTCCACCGTCCTTTGCATGAAGTTTGCCACCGCTGCTGCCACATTGCAATGCTTTTTATTCTCTCTTCTCTTTTTGCTGTAGTAGACTTCTCTGCTAAGTTATATATTCGCGCGAATTCGTCACCCTGGATGTCAATCGGTGCCATACTGGCTAATACCTCAGCAGCGTCATTTGAAATGGTTCGGAAAGCACTTATCACTCGTATTGCTGAAAGCCTATGCTCAGTGTTAATTGATCTAGCATATGATTTTGTTTCTAGCGCCTGTATCCATATTGGAGCCGCATACAGGATCACTGAACTTATTGCCTTAGCTATTAAACATCGTCGGCTGGAACGCACACAGCCTTTATTTGCCATCATTCTAGACAACGCATTATATATTCTATTTGCTTTGCTTGTCGCATTTTTCAAGTGTTCTTTGAACCTGAGTCTTGAGTCCACTATTACCCCAAGATACTTCAACTGCGGCTGTGAAGTAATCTCACATTCACCGATGGTCAGCGATATTTTCTCCTCAATTTTCCTTGAGCTTATGAGCAAGACTTCTGTTTTCTGCTCAGCCCGCTCTAGACTCATGGTAGTAAACCATCGGCGCAGACCATTTATGCTGTCATTGCACTTGATCCGGAGGTCATCCAGATGTTTAGCTACAGCTACCACTATGAGGTCATCCGCATAAGCGATTGTTTTCACATTTTTTGATTGCGGTATTCTTAACACCCCATCGTACATCAGGTTCCATAGCAGCGGGCCTAAAACCGAGCCCTGCGGTACTCCACTGGAGATAGTGTAGCTCTGAGTTCCCTCGTCCGTCTCGTATAGCAATCTCCTATTTTGAAAATAACTCATTATAATATTTATCAGATACTGAGGAGCGTGTATATCGTGTAGAGCTTTTATTATATTTGCCCACTTTGCGGAGTTAAATGCATTCTTCACATCCAGGGTTATTAGCGCGCAGTATTTTTTCCTACCACCTTTCCATCTTTTTCCGCTTATTGCACATTTTGCAGTATCAACTATTTCTCTTAGTGCGTCAATAGTGGACCTCTTTTTAATGAAGCCGTATTGTCTCTCTGATAGTCCGCCGGCTTTTTGGATTGCTAACTCCAAGCGGTTTCTTACAATACTTTCGTACACTTTCCCAATTGTGTCGAGCATGCAAATAGGTCGATAAGATGAAGGTTCTTCTGGTGGCTTTTTTGGCTTTGGGAGTAGAACCAGACGCTGTATCTTCGACGGATCAGGGAACACCTCTTCTAATATACACGCATTGTACATGTTAACAAATAAGTTGGGTCTTAGAGTTATGGCTTCTTTAAGGGCTCTATTTGGTATACCATCTATTCCGGGCGCTTTAGAGTTTTTGATTTTTTTCGCAACAGCCAAAAGTTCGTCTTCTGTGACTAATAGGGGTGGCTCCGTAGCTTCGTTTCGTTTAGTATAGGAAATGGAGGCATGTTCGGGAATAACGCTTCGACAACATTTTTCATAAAGGATGCGTTCTTAGGTTGCTGAGACTTATGTTTAAACTTTGACATACAAATTTTGTATGCCGTTCCCCAGGGGTCTATGTTCGCTTCTTCACAGAGCTTTTCGAAACAGCATCTCTTACTACGGATAATGGCTGACTTCAGGAGCTTTTTCTGATATTTAAATGATTCTCTGAGGCTGATTTCGTTATCACCTCCCTGGTTACGCTGGTGGCGGCGTCTAGCTGAGTGACAGAGCTTCCTCAGCTTGGCGATTTCGTCGTTCCACCAGTATACCGGCTTCCTATTTATATTGTATCTCGTCCTGCGCATGGTTGCATCGCATGCTGCAACTAGCTCCTTCTGCACAGCGGATACTAAGTGGGCGGCGTCTTCACCTGATGCCTTTGCCACACTCCAAACACTCTCAAAAACGCCAGTATCAAAGTCTTTTTGCCGCCAGCTTCGTTTTCGACAAGTATTTCTACGACAGAGTTCCGTTTCCTGGGAGAGCGAAACTTCGGCAATTATAGCCATGTGGTCGCTATTTGTATACATGTCTGACACCTTCCACTTTATATGCCTGCTAAGCGCATCGTTAGCAAACATTAGGTCTATTATTGATCCTTTATTTCCCTTTTGAAAGGTATTTTGTGTCCCACTGTTTATAATCATAAGGTTTGTTTGACTCAAGAATTCTAAAATGAGACGACCGCGATGGTTTGTAATTCTACTACCCCATGCAGTAGACCATGCGTTGAAATCTCCCGCTATTATTATTGGCGATTTGCTTCTGATTTCTAGAGACAACTCCAGGAGAAAATCTTCAAATTCGTTAATTGTTGCGCTAGGTCGAGCATAGCAGCTTGCAAAAAATATTCCTTGTATATTCGCCCATGTAAAGCCATTATGGGTTTCTTTGGAGCGAGATGTGAAGGCTTGTCCTTTGCAGGCCCATATTGCTGCTTTGCCACTTATATCTTTACACCAAGTGCTTTCCGAACGTTAAGAATATTGTTCGCTTAATATGGCGACATATATGTTTTCTTCTAGCACCGTCTGTTTTGGAAGGTCTTGTGCTGCAGCGCAATGATTGAGATTGAGTTGCAGTATCTTCATTTTTCCGTTGACTTCAACATATCTGCGTATTTAGGACCGGCCGTACTCAGAACAGAGTGTTCCCCTTTGCAGAGCATACAACTCGGGGAATTCGTGCATGTCTTAGCCATGTGACCTGCGGTTCCGCAACGAGTACAAAGGGATGACCTATCAATGGGGCTCCTACATTTGTGCGCTATATGTCCTAGTTGGAAGCACCTAAAACAACGAGTAATAGGTGAAAATTCTCGGAGGCGGCATATAGACCACCCGATCTTTACTTTGCCACACTTAAGTAAGGTTTTGGCATCCTCAGCTCGTAGGCATATAAGAGCTATTTGAGTGCCACTTCGAGTTTTCCGCAAATTTTTTATATTTTGCTTCCCCAGGTTTTGGATCCCACACTCCTTTTGTAATGCCTCACAGATTTCTTCAGGGGTGGTTATCTCATCCAAGTCTTTGCACATAATGGTAATATTGTGAGTTTTTGGCTGTATTACGGCCATCTCACCAATAACTCCCTCTAGGGCGCTTTCGAACGTGTCGGCTCTCTTTTCTGCTTGATTTTTGAGCTCGATTAGCAGGTCTCCTTTGAGGGTTTTTCTAATGTACCTCACGTTTGAACCCAGTTCTTCAAGGCCTCTGTCGCATTTTATTTTTTTCAGAATATCCGCATACGACGCTCCTTCCTTTTTTGTTAAGATTATTGCGTCTGGTTTCGATCTTATTCTCTTCTCGATCGGTTTCTTCCTTCTAATAACGTCTGTCCATTTTTCGACTGCGGGCTTGTCACCCAAACTGTCTTTGTGCATGTATTCCGTGACCTCACTATGTGCTGTTTGCACATGTGACTCATGTTTTTGGGCTTCTTCGTTGGTATATCCCAATATCTCTCGTCGTCTCTTTGGAGCATTTTTTTCACTTTGAATAGTGGATACCTGCGACGCTTTCCCTACCATGATTATTTTCGACGGCTTCTCTTGCTTTTTTGCATTATCATACAAGCTTGTGATACAGCTTACAAGATCACGCATAGCTTGATTTATATGTCTCTGACCGGACATCATGCTTTCGAGCTCTCTAATTTTTTTACCCATTTTGCACAAAATATTGGGATTTTCTCCATTGTTAAGCTCCTCAGATTTGCCACCTTTGCCTGCTTTTTCGGCATTTTCGCATATTTTTGCTGATCCAGCAGCGGTGGGTTCTTCCGGTTTGCCTTTTGGAGGCGTTCTCAAGATACAGCCACGGTGGCATTACGGCAGTGCATGTAGAAGAATTACGTAATCTTTTATTTAGGTATAAAGTCGATTTTCTTTTATATTCACATTTAGATATCGATATCGAAATGCTTTAAATCATTAGTTTAACATTTTAAGTTAATAAACATTTTTTAGCTTACTGAAGTCTACATAAAGCCTTAACAGTATAACGGCAGTGCATTTAGAAGAATCCCGTTATCTTATATTTAGGTATAAATTCGATTTTCTTGTATATACACATTTAGCAAGCGATATCGAAATGCTTCAAATCATTAGTTTAACATATTTAAAATAATTAACCTTCTTTAGCGTAATGAAGGTGAAATAAAGCCATGGCGGCATAACGACAGTACCTGTGGAAGAATTCCGTAATCTTATATTTAGGTATAAAGTCGATTTTCTTGTATATATACATTTCGCAATCGATATCGAAATGCTTCGGATATTTGGTTTAACATATTTAAGTTAATAAACCTCCCTTAGCGAACTGAAGCTGACATAAAGCCATAACGGCAGTGCATTTGGAAGAATTCCGTAGTCTTATATTTTGGCATAAAGTCGATTATCTTGTATATACACATTTTGCAATCGATATCAAAATGCTTCAAATAACGGGTTTAGCATATTTAAGTTAATTAACCTTCTTTATCTTACTGAAGTTTACATAAAGCCATAACAGCAGTATATTTATATGAATTCCGTTATCTTTTATTTAGGTATAAAGTCGATTTTTTTGTACATACACATTTAGCAATCGATTTCGAAATGCTTCAAATCATTAGTTTAACATATTTGAGGTAATTAATGCTCTTTATCTTACTGAAGTCTACAAAAGCCTTAACGCATAACGGCAGTGCATTTTGAAGAATTCCGTAATCTTATATTTAGGTATGAATTAGTATTCCGTAATCTTATGTTTAGATATAAATTCGATTTTCTTTTATATACACATTTAGCCAGTGATATCGAAATGCTTCAAATCACTAGTTTACCAAATTTAAGTTAATTAACCTTCTTTAATGTACTGAAGATATATAAAGCCATGGCGGCATAACGACAGTACATTTGGAAGAATTCCGTAGTCTTATATTTAGGTATGAAGTCGATTTTCTTGTATATATGCACTAAGCAATCGATATCGATATGCTTCAAATAACTGGTTTTACATATTGAAGTTAATAAACCTCCTTTAACGAACTGAACATAAATCCATAACGGCATAACGGCAGTGCATTTAGAAAAATTCCGTTATCTTATATTAATGTATATAGTCGATTTTCTTGTATATAGACATTTAGCAATCGATATCGAAATGCTTCAAATCATTAGTTTAACATATTTAATTTAATAAACCTTCTTTAACGAACGGAAGTTGGCGTAAAGCCATGGCGGCATAACGGCAGTGCATTTAGAAGAATTCCGTAATCTTATATTTAGGTATAAAGTCGATTTTGTTTTATATACACATTTAGCAATCGATATCGAGATGGTTCAACTCATTAGTTTAACATATTTAAGTTAATAAACCTTCTTTAACGATCTGAAGTTTGCATATAGCCATGACGGCATAACGGCAGTGCATGTGGAAGAATTCCGTAATCTTATATTTAGGTATAAAGTCGATTTTCTTATATATACACATTTAGCTATCGATATCGAAATGCTTCAAATCATTAGTTTAACATATTAAGTTATTAAGCATTTTTTAGCTTACTGAAGTCTACATAAAGCCTTAACGGTATAACGGCAGTGCATTTAGAATAATTCCGTAATGTAATAATTTTATATTTAGGTATAAAGTCGATTTTCTTGCATTTACACATTTAGCAATCGATATCGAAATGCTTCAAACCACTAGTTTAACATATTTACAATAATAAACCTTCTTTAACGTATTGAAGGTGATATAAAGCCATGGCGGCATAACGACAGTACATGTGGAAGAAATCCGTAATCTTATATTTAGATATAAAGTCGATTTTCTTTTATATATACATTTCGCAATCGATATCGAAATGATTCAGATAACTGGTTTAACAAATTAAATTAATAAACCTCCTCTAGTGAACTGAAGTTGATATAAAGCCATAACGGCAGGGCATTTGGAAGAATACCGTAGTCTTATATTTAGGCATAAAGTCGATTTTCTTGTATATACACATTTGCAATCGATATCAAAATGCTTCATATAACTTGTTTAGCATATTTAGGTTAATTAACCCCCTCTATCTTACTGAAGTTTACGTAAAGCCATAACGGCATAACGGCAGTATGTTTGGGTGAATTCCGTAATCTTTTATTTAGGTATAAAATCGATTTTCTTGTACATACACATTTAGCTATCGATATCGAAATGCTTCAAATCATTAGTTTAACATATTAAGTTAATAAACATTTTTTAGCTTACTGAAGTCTACACAAAGCCTTAACGGTATAACGGCAGTGCATTTAGAAGAATTCCGAAATGTTATAATTTTATATTTAGGTATAAAATCGATTTTCTTGTATATACTCATTTAGCAATCGATATCGAAATGCTTCAAATCATTAGTGTAACATATTTAAGTTAATAAACCTTCTTTAACGTATTGAAGGTGATACAAAGCCATGGCGGCATAACGACAGTACATTTGCAAGAATTCCGTAATCTTATATTTAGGTATAAAGTCGATTTTCTTGTATATACACATTTAGCAATCGATATCGAAATGCTTCAAATCATTAGTTTAACATATTTAAGTAAATTAATCCTCTTTTTCTTAGTGAAGTCTACAAAAGCCTTAACGGCATAACGGCAGTGCATTTGGAAGAGTTCCGTAATCTTATATTTAGGTATAAAGTCGATTTTGTTGTATATACGCATTTAGCACTCGACATCGAAATGCTTCAAATCATTAGTTTAACATATTTAAGTTAATTAACCCTCTTTATCTTACTGTAGTCTACATAAAGCCTTAACGGTATAACGGCAGTGCATTTAGAAGAATTCCGTTATCTTAAATTTAGTTATAAAGTCGATTTTCTTGTATATACACATTTAGCAATCGATAACAAAATGCTTCAAATCATTAGTTTAACATATTTAAGTTAATTAACCTTATTTAACGAAATGAAGGTGATATAAAGCCATGGCAGCATAACGACAGTGCATGTAGATGAATTCCGTAATCTTATATTTAGTTATATAGTCGATTTTCTTTTATTTACACATTTAGTAATCGATATCGAAAATCTTCAAATCATTAGTTTAACATATTTAAGTTAATTAACCTTCTTTAACGTAATGAAGCTAATATAAAGCCATGGCGACATAACGATATGCATTTAGAAGAATTCCGTAATCTTATATTTAGGTACAAAGTCGATTTTCTTGTACATGCGCATTTAGCAGTCGATATCGAAAAGCTTCAAATAACTGGTTTAGCATATTTAGGTTAATTAACCTTCTTTATCTTACCGAAGTCTACATAAAGCCATAACGGCATAACGGCATAACGGCAGTATATTTGGGTGAATTCCGTAATCTTTTATTTAGGTATAAAATCGATTTTCTTGTACATACACATTTAGCAATCGATATCGAAATGCTTCAAATCATTAGTTGAGCATATTTAAGTTAATAAACCTCCTTTAACAAACGGAATTTTGCATAAAGCCATGGCGGCATAACGGCAGTGCATGTAGAAGAATTCCGTTATCTTATATTTAGATATAAAGTCGACTTTCTTGTATATACTCATTCAGCAATCGATATCGAAATGCTTCAAATCATTACTTTAACTATATTTAAGTTAATAAACGCTTCTTTAACGTAATGAGGGTGATATAAAGCCATAACGGCATAACGGGAGTGTATTTCGATGAATTCCGTAATCTTATATTTAGGTATAAAGTCGACTTTCTTGTATATACTCATTGAGCAATCTATATCGAAATGCTTCAAATCATTAGTTTAATATATTTAAGTTAATAGACCTTCTTTAACGAACGGAAGTTTGCATAAAGCCATGGCGGCATAACGGCAGTGCATGTAGAAGAATTCCGTTATCTTATATTTAGGTATAAAGTCGATTTTCTTGATATACACATTTAGCAATCGATAACAAAATGCTTCAAATCATTAGTTTAACATATTTAAGTTAATTAACCTTATTTAACGTAATGAAGGTGATATAACGCCATGGCGGCATAACGACAGTACATTTGGAAGTATTTCGTAAACTTATGTTTAGATATAAATTCGATTTTCTTTTATATACACATTTAGCAAGCGATATCGAAATGCTTCAATCATTAGTTTACCAAATTTAAGTTAATTAACCTTCTTTAACGTATTGAAGTTAATATAAAGCCATGGTGGCATAACGACATTACATTTGGAAGAATTCCGTAATCTTATATTTAGGTACAAAGTCGATTTTCTTGTACATACGCATTTAGCAATCGATATCGAAAAGCTTCAAATAACTGGTTTAGCATATTTAGGTTAATTAACCTTCTTTATCTTACCGAAGTTTACATAAAGCCATAACGGCATAACGGCAGTATATTTGGGTGAATTCCGTAATCTTTTATTTAGGTATAAAATCGATTTTCTTGTACATACACATTTAGCAATCGATATCGAAATGCTTCAAATCATTAGTTTAGCATATTTAAGTTAATAAACCTTCTTTAACGAACGGAATTTTGCATAAAGCCATGGCGGCATAACGGCAGTGCATGTAGAAGTATTCCGTTATCTTATATTTAGATATAAAGTCGACTTTCTTGTATATACTCATTCAGCAATCGATATCGAAATGCTTCAAATCATTAGTTTAATATATTTAAGTTAATAAAGCTTCTTTAACGTAATGAGGGTGATATAAAGCCATAACGGCATAACGGGAGTGTATTTCGATGAATTCCGTAATCTTATATTTAGGTATAAAGTCGACTTTCTTGTATATACTCATTGAGCAATCTATATCGAAATGCTTCAAATCATTAGTTTAATATATTTAAGTTAATAGACCTTCTTTAACGAACGGAATTTTGCATAAAGCCATGGCGGCATAACGGCAGTGCATGAAGAAGAATTCCGTAATCTTATGTTTAGGTATAAATTCGATTTTCTTTTATATACACATTTAGCAAGCGATATCGAAATGCTTCAAATCATTAGTTTAACATATTTAAGTTAATTAACCTTCTTTAACACACTGAGCCATAACGGCATAACGGCAGTGCATTAAGAAGAATTCCCTAATCATATATTTAGGTATAAAGTCGATTTTCTTGTATATACACATTTAGCAATCGATATCGAAATGCTTCAAATCATTAGTTTAACATATTTAAGTTAATTAACCTTCTTTAACGCACTGAAGTCTACATAAAGCCTTAACGGTATAACTGCACTGCATTTAGAAGCATTCCGTTATCTTATATTTAGGTATATATTCGACTTTCTTGTATATACTCATTTAGCAAGCGATATCGAAATGCTTCAAATCATTAGTTTAACATATTTAAATTAATTAACCTTCTTTAACGTATTGAAGTTGATATAAAGCCATGGCGGCAAAACGACAGTATATTTGGAAGAATTCCGTAATCTTATATTAAGGTAAAAAGTCGATTTTGTTGTATATACACATTTAGCAATCGATATCGAAATGCTTCAAATCATTAGTTTAACATATTTAAGTTAATAAACCTTCTTTAACGCACTGAAGTCTACATAAAGCCTTAACGGCATAACGGCAGTACATTTATAAGATTTCCGTTATCTTATATTAAGGTATAAATTCGATTTTCTTGTAAATACACATTTAGCAAGCGATATCGAAATGCTTCAAATCATTAGTTTAACATATTTAAGTTAGTTAACCTTCTTTAAGGTAATGAAGGTGATATAAAGCCATGGCGGCATAACGACAGTATATTTGGAAGAATTCCGTAATGTTATAATTAGGTATAAAGTCGCTTTTCTTGTATATACACATTTAGCAATCGATATCGAAATGCTTCAAATCATTAGTTTAACATATTTAAGTTAATAAACCTTCTTTAACGCACTGAAGTCTACATAAAGCCTTAACGGAATAACGGCAGTACATTTATAAGAATTCCGTTATCTTATATTAAGGTATAAATTCGATTTTCTTGTAAATACACATTTAGCAATCGATATCGAAATGCTTCAAATAACTGGTTTAGCATATTTAAGTTAATTAACCTTCTTTATCTTACTGAAGTTTACATAAAGCCATAACGGCAGTGCATTTGGAAGAATTCCGTAATCGTATATTTAGGTATAAAGTCGATTTTGTTGTACATACACATTTAGCAATCAATATCGAAATGCTTCAAATCATTAGTTTAACAATCGAGGGCTGTCTGATAAATAACCGACGTAACCATCATGCACGCGACTTTTTCACAGTTTTTTTTTTTATTTTTCTACATAGTCTCCTTGTAACTCCACACACTTCTCCCAGCGATACTCCTATCTCTGCAACCCTTCCAAATAGTACTTGGCGTCTTTGTCTGCAAAATACGAGTTCACGAAAGAGATTGCCTCCTCATTTGAAGAAAATTTCTGGCCGCCGAGCGCAGTTTTAATTTAAGGAAACAAAAAAAAGTCGCTTGGTTCTAGATCCGGTGAATAAGGTGGATGGTCAAGCAGTTCGAACTGCAATTCGTGGATTTTCGCCATGGCGACTGTTGAGGTGTGAGATGGTGCGTTGTCTTGGTGGAACAAGACTTTCTTTTTTTGCAAATGTGGCCGATTTTTCGAAATTTCTTTCTTTAGCTTGTCCAATAATAATGCGTAGTATGCTCCTGTTATAGTTTTTCCTTTTTCAAGATAGCCGATAAATATAATTCCATGGCTGTCCCAAAAAACACTCGCCATCACTTTCCCAGCCGAATACACAGCTTTAGGTTTTTTTGGGGCCGGTTCCCCTTTTTCAATCCACTGTTTAGATTGGATTTTTGTTTCGGGCGTATAATGATGAATCCAAGTTTCGTCTAGAGTTATCAATCGGCGCCAAGACTTGGTCGTATTGCCTCTAAACTGAGCCAACAGTGCGCTGGAAATGTTCATGCGCGCACGTTTGTGGTCTAGCGTAAGCAAACGCGGCACCCAACGCGCGGACAGCTTTCTCATGCCCAAATCTTGGTTTAATATGTGACAAACACGTTCTTTTGACATCTTCATAATCTCAGCTATTTCCTTAGCTTTAATCCGGCGGTCGTCTAATACCAATTGATGAACTTTAGCGATGTTATCGTTAGTTGTTACAGCTTTTGGACGCCCAGGACGTTCACCAGCTTCCAAGCTCCTGCGACCACGTTTAAATTCAGCCGCCCAAAATTTTATGATGGTAAACGATGGTGCAGAGTCACCGTACACACAGTCCAACTCATCTTTGATTTGTGAAGGCACATTGCCTTTCAAAAATAAAAATTTAATTACAGCGATATTCAATCTTTTCCATTTGGGGGAAATCACCGAAATAGACTCACAAAAACGACGGTCAACAGATAATTGCGCAGGATAAATTTCTGAAATTTTGGCGAGTAGCAATTATGATGTGCACAATTTGAAGTAGAAACTTTTTTTTCAGAGGTACCGCTAGCTTTACGTTGAGGTCGGTTATTTATCAGACAGCCCTAGTATTTAAGTTAATTAACGCTCTTTATCTTACTGAAGTCTACAAAAGCTTTAACGGCATAACGGCAGTGCATTTAGAAGAACTACGTAATCTTATATTTAGGTATGAATTCGATTTTCTTGTATATATAAATATAGCAATCGATATCGAAATGCTTCAAATCATTAGTTTAACATATTTAAATTAATTAACCCTCTTTATCTTACTCAAGTTTACATAAAGCCATAACGGCATAACGGCAGTATATTTGGGTGAATTCCGTAATCTTTTACTTAGGTATAAAATCGATTTTCTTGTACGTACACATTTAGCAATCGATATCGAAATGCTTCAAATCATTAGTGTAACATATTTAAGTTAATAAAACTTCTTTAACGTATTGAAGGTGATACAAAGCCATGGCGGCATAACGACAGTACATTTGGAAGAATTCCGTAATCTTATGTTTAGATATAAATTCGATTTTCTTTTATATACTCATTTAGCAATCGATATCGAAATGCCTCAAATCACTAGTGTAACATATTTAAGTTAATAAACCTTCTTTAAGGTATTGAAGTTGATACAAAGCCATGGCAGCATAACGACAGTACATTTGGAAGAATTCCGTAATCTTATATTTAGGTATAAAGTCGATTTTCTTGTATATACACATTTAGCAATCGATATCGAAATGCTTCAAATCATTAGTTTAACATATTTAAGTTAATTAACCTTATTTAACGTAATGAAGGTGATATAACGCCATGGCGGCATAACGACAGTACATTTGGAAGTATTTCGTAATCTTATGTTTAGATATAAATTCGATTTTCTTGTATATATGCATTAAGCAAGCGATATCGAAATTCTTCAATCATTAGTTTACCAAATTTAAGTTAATTAACCTTCTTTAACGTATTGAAGTTAATATAAAGCCATGGCGGCATAACGACATTACATTTGGAAGAATTCCGTAGCCTTATATTTAGGTATAAAGTCGATTTTCTTGTATATATGCATTAAGCAATCGATATCGAAATGCTTCAAATAACTGGTTTAACATATTAAAGTTAATAAACCTTCTTTAACGAACTGAACATAAATCCATAACGGCATAATGGCAGTGCATTTAGAAAAATTCCGTTATCTTATATTTAGGTATAAAGTCGATTTTCTTGTATATACACATTTAGCAGTCGATATCGAAATGCTTCAAATCATGAGTTTAACATATTTAAGTTAATTAACCTTATTTATCTTACTGAAGTTTACATAAAGCCATAACGGTATAACGGCAGTGCATTTGGAAGAATCCCGTAAACTTATATTTAGGTATAAAGTCGATTTTGTGTATAAACACATTTAGCAATCGATATCGAGATGCTTCAACTCATTAGTTTAACATATTTAAGTTAATAAACCTTCTTTAACGAGGAGAAGTTGGCATAAAGCCATGGCGGCATAACGGCAGTGCATGTAGAAGAATTCCGTTAGCTTTTATTTAGGTATAAAGTCGATTTTCTTGTATATACACACTTAGCAATCGATATCGAGATGCTTCAAATCATTAGTTTAACATATTTGAGTTAATTAGCCTTCTTTAACGTAATGAAGGTGATATAAAGCCATCGCAGCATAACGACAAAACATTTGGAGGTATTCCGTAATCTTATGTTTAGATATAAATTCGATTTTCTTTTATATACACATTTATCCAGTGATTTCGAAATGCTTCAAATCACTAGTTTACCAAATTTAAGTTAATTAACCTTCTTTAACGTACTGAAGTTGATATAAAGCCATGGCGGCATAACGACAGTACACTTGGAAGAATTCCGTAGTCTTATATTTAGGTATAAAGTCGATTTTCTTGTATATATGCATTAAGCAATCGATATCGATATGCTTCAAATAACTGGTTTTACATATTGAAGTTAATGAACCTCCCTTAACAAACTGAACATAAATCCATAACGGCATAACGGCAGTGCATTTAGAAGAATTCCGTTATCTTATATTAATGTATATAATCGATTTTCTTGTATATAGACATTTAGCAATCGATATCGAAATGCTTCAAATCATTAGTTTAACATATTTAATTTAATAAACCTTTTTTAACGAACGGAAGTTGGCGTAAAGCCATGGCGGCATAACGGCAGTGCATTTAGAAGAATTTCGTAATCTTATATTTAGGTATAAAGTCGATTTTGTTTTATATACACATTTAGCAATCGATATCGAGATGGTTCAACTCATTAGTTTAACATATTTAAGTTAATAAACCTTCTTTAACGATCTGAAGTTTGCATAACGGCAGTGCATGTGGAAGAATTCCGTAATCTTATATTTTGGCATAAAGTCGATTTTCTTGTATATACACATTTATCTATCGATATCGAAATGCTTCAAATCATTAGTTTAACATATTAAGTTAATAAACATTTTTTAGCTTACTGAAGTCTACATAAAGCCTTAACGGTATAACGGCAGTGCATTTAGAAGAATTCCGTTATCTTAAATTTAGTTATAAAGTCGATTTTCTTGTATATACACATTTAGCAATCGATAACAAAATGCTTCAAATCATTAGTTTAACATATTTAAGTTAATTAACCTTATTTAACGAAATGAAGGTGATATAAAGCCATGGCAGCATAACGACAGTGCATGTAGATGAATTCCGTAATCTTATATTTAGTTATATAGTCGATTTTCTTTTATTTACACATTTAGTAATCGATATCGAAAATCTTCAAATCATTAGTTTAACATATTTAAGTTAATTAACCTTCTTTAACGTAATGAAGCTAACATAAAGCCATGGCGGCATAACGATATGCATTTAGGAGAATTCCGTAATCTTATATTTAGGTACAAAGTCGATTTTCTTGTACATGCGCATTTAGCAGTCGATATCGAAAAGCTTCAAATAACTGGTTTAGCATATTTAGGTTAATTAACCTTCTTTATCTTACCGAAGTTTACATAAAGCCATAACGGCATAACGGCATAACGGCATTATATTTGGGTGAATTCCGTAATCTTTTATTTAGGTATAAAATCGATTTTCTTGTACATACACATTTAGCTATCGATATCGAAATGCTTCAAATCATTAGTTTAGCATATTTAAGTTAATAAACCTTCTTTAACAAACGGAATTTTGCATAAAGCCATGGCGGCATAACGGCAGTGCATGTAGAAGAATTCCGTTATCTTATATTTAGGTATAAAGTCGATTTTCTTGTATATACTCATTCAGCAATCGATATCGAAATGCTTCAAATCATTACTTTAATATATTTAAGTTAATAAAGCTTCTTTAACGTAATGAGGGTGATATAAAGCCATAACGGCATAAGGGGAGTGTATTTCGATGAATTCCGTAATCTTATATTTGGGTATAAAGTCGACTTTCTTGTATATACTCATTGAGCAATCTATATCGAAATGCTTCAAATCATTAGTTTAATATATTTAAGTTAATAGACCTTCTTTAACGAACGGAAGTTTGCATAAAGCCATGGCGGCATAACGGCAGTGCATGTAGAAGAATTCCGTTATCTTATATTTAGGTATAAAGTCGATTTTCTTGTATATACACAGTTAGCAATCGATAACAAAATGCTTCAAATCATTAGTTTAACATATTTAAGTTAATTAACCTTATTTAACGTAATGAAGGTGATATAACGCCATGGCGGCATAACGACAGTACATTTGGAAGTATTTCGTAAACTTATGTTTAGACATAAATTCGATTTTCTTTTATATACACATTTGGCAAGCGATATCGAAATGCTTCAATCATTAGTTTACCAAATTTAAGTTAATTAACCTTCTTTAACGTATTGAAGTTAATATAAAGCCATGGTGGCATAACGACATTACATTTGGAAGAATTCCGTAATCTTATATTTAGGTACAAAGTCGATTTTCTTGTACATACGCATTTAGCAATCGATATTAAATCTATTATTTTAGATAAATTCGATTTTCTTTTATATACACATTTGGCAACGATATCGAAATGCTTCAATCATTAGTTTACCAAATTTAAGTTAATTAACCTTCTTTAACGATGAAGTTAATAAAGCCATGGGGCATAACGCATTCATTTGGAAGAATTCCGTAATCTTATATTTAGGTAAAAGTCGATTTTCTTGTAATACCATTTAGCAATCGATATCGAAAAGCTTCAAATAACTTTTATATTTAGGTTAATTAACCTTCTTTACTTACGAAGTTTAATAAAGCCATAACGGCATAAGGGAGTATATTTGGGTGAATTCCGTAATCTTTTATTTGGTATAAAATCGATTTTCTTGTAATACCATTTAGCAATCATATCGAAATGCTTCAAATCATTAGTTTAATATTTAAGTTAATAAACCTTCTTTAACGAACGGAATTTTGCATAAAGCCATGGCGGCATAACGGCAGTGCATGTAGAAGAATTCCGTTATCTTATATTTAGTATAAAGTCGATTTCTTGTATATACCATTAGCAATCGATACAAATGCTTCAAATCATTAGTTTAAATATTTAAGTTAATAAACTTTTTAACGTAATGAGGGTGATATAAAGCCATACGGCATAACGGGAGTATTTGAGAATTCCGTAACTTATTTTAGGATAAATCGATTTCTTTATATACCATTGGCAACATATCGAAATGCTTCAATCATTAGTTTAAAATTTAAGTTAATAACCTTCTTTAACGAAGGAATTTTATAAGCCATGGGGCATAACGGCATCATGGAAGAATTCCGTAATCTTATTTTAGGTAAAATTCGATTTTCTTTTAATACCATTAGCAACGATATCGAAAAGCTTCAAATAACTGGTTTTGCATATTTAGGTTAATTAACCTTCTTTATCTTACCGAAGTTTACATAAAGCCATAACGGCATAACGGCATAACGGCAGTATATTTGGGTGAATTCCGTAATCTTTTATTTAGGTATAAAATCGATTTTCTTGTACATACACATTTAGCAATCGATATCGAAATGCTTCAAATCATTAGTTTAGCATATTTAAGTTAATAAACCTTCTTTAACGAACGGAATTTTGCATAAAGCCATGGCGGCATAACGGCAGTGCATGTAGAAGAATTCCGTTATCTTATATTTAGATATAAAGTCGACTTTCTTGTATATACTCATTCAGCAATCGATATCGAAATGCTTCAAATCATTAGTTTAATATATTTAAGTTAATAAAGCTTCTTTAACGTAATGAGGGTGATATAAAGCCATAACGGCATAACGGGAGTGTATTTCGATGAATTCCGTAATCTTATATTTAGGTATAAAGTCGACTTTCTTGTATATACTCATTGAGCAATCTATATCGAAATGCTTCAAATCATTAGTTTAATATATTTAAGTTAATAGACCTTCTTTAACGAACGGAATTTTGCATAAAGCCATGGCGGCATAACGGCAGTGCATGAAGAAGAATTCCGTAATCTTATGTTTAGGTATAAATTCGATTTTCTTTTATATACACATTTAGCAAGCGATATCGAAATGCTTCAAATCATTAGTTTAACATATTTAAGTTAATTAACCTTCTTTAACACACTGAGCCATAACGGCATAACGGCAGTGCATTAAGAAGAATTCCCTAATCATATATTTAGGTATAAAGTCGATTTTCTTGTATATACACATTTAGCAATCGATATCGAAATGCTTCAAATCATTAGTTTAACATATTTAAGTTAATTAACCTTCTTTAACGCACTGAAGTCTACATAAAGCCTTAACGGTATAACTGCACTGCATTTAGAAGCATTCCGTTATCTTATATTTAGGTATATATTCGACTTTCTTGTATATACTCATTTAGCAAGCGATATCGAAATGCTTCAAATCATTAGTTTAACATATTTAAGTTAGTTAACCTTCTTTAAGGTAATGAAGGTGATATAAAGCCATGGCGGCATAACGACAGTATATTTGGAAGAATTCCGTAATGTTATAATTAGGTATAAAGTCGCTTTTCTTGTATATACACATTTAGCAATCGATATCGAAATGCTTTAAATCATTAGTTTAACATATTTAAGTTAATAAACCTTCTTTAACGCACTGAAGTCTACATAAAGCCTTAACGGAATAACGGCAGTACATTTATAAGAATTCCGTTATCTTATATTAAGGTATAAATTCGATTTTCTTGTAAATACACATTTAGCAATCGATATCGAAATGCTTCAAATAACTGGTTTAGCATATTTAAGTTAATTAACCTTCTTTATCTTACTGAAGTTTACATAAAGCCATAACGGCAGTGCATTTGGAAGAATTCCGTAATCGTATATTTAGGTATAAAGTCGATTTTGTTGTACATACACATTTAGCAATCAATATCGAAATGCTTCAAATCATTAGTTTAACAATCGAGGGCTGTCTGATAAATAACCGACGTAACCATCATGCACGCGACTTTTTCACAGTTTTTTTTTTTATTTTTCTACATAGTCTCCTTGTAACTCCACACACTTCTCCCAGCGATACTCCTATCTCTGCAACCCTTCCAAATAGTACTTGGCGTCTTTGTCTGCAAAATACGAGTTCACGAAAGAGATTGCCTCCTCATTTGAAGAAAATTTCTGGCCGCCGAGCGCAGTTTTAATTTAAGGAAACAAAAAAAAGTCGCTTGGTTCTAGATCCGGTGAATAAGGTGGATGGTCAAGCAGTTCGAACCGCAATTCGTGGATTTTCGCCATGGCGACTGTTGAGGTGTGAGATGGTGCGTTGTCTTGGTGGTACAAGACTTTCTTTTTTTGCAAATGTGGCCGATTTTTCGAAATTTCTTTCTTTAGCTTGTCCAATAATAATGCGTAGTATGCTCCTGTTATAGTTTTTCCTTTTTCAAGATAGCCGACAAATATAATTCCATGGCTGTCCCAAAAAACACTCGCCATCACTTTCCCAGCCGAATACACAGCTTTAGGTTTTTTTGGGGCCGGTTCCCCTTTTTCAATCCACTGTTTAGATTGGATTTTTGTTTCGGGCGTATAATGATGAATCCAAGTTTCGTCTAGAGTTATCAATCGGCGCCAAGACTTGGTCGTATTGCCTCTAAACTGAGCCAACAGTGCGCTGGAAATGTTCATGCGCGCACGTTTGTGGTCTAGCGTAAGCAAACGCGGCACCCAACGCGCGGACAGCTTTCTCATGCCCAAATCTTGGTTTAATATGTGACAAACACGTTCTTTTGACATCTTCATAATCTCAGCTATTTCCTTAGCTTTAATCCGGCGGTCGTCTAATACCAATTGATGAACTTAAGCGATGTTATCGTTAGTGGTTACAGCTTTTGGACGCCCAGGACGTTCACCAGCTTCCAAGCTCCTGCGACCACGTTTAAATTCAGCCGCCCAAAATTTTATGATGGTAAACGATGGTGCAGAGTCACCGTACACACAGTCCAACTCATCTTTGATTTGTGAAGGCATATTGCCTTTCAAAAATAAAAATTTAATTACAGCGATATTCAATCTTTTCCATCTGGGGGAAATCACCGAAATAGACTCACAAAAACGACGGTCAACAGATAATTGCGCAGGATAAATTTCTGAAATTTTGGCGAGTAGCAATTATGATGTGCACAATTTGAAGTAGAAACTTTTTTTTCAGAGGTACCGCTAGCTTTACGTTGAGGTCGGTTATTTATCAGACAGCCCTAGTATTTAAGTTAATTAACGCTCTTTATCTTACTGAAGTCTACAAAAGCTTTAACGGCATAACGGCAGTGCATTTAGAAGAACTACGTAATCTTATATTTAGGTATGAATTCGATTTTCTTGTATATATAAATATAGCAATCGATATCGAAATGCTTCAAATCATTAGTTTAACATATTTAAATTAATTAACCCTCTTTATCTTACTCAAGTTTACATAAAGCCATAACGGCATAACGGCAGTATATTTGGGTGAATTCCGTAATCTTTTACTTAGGTATAAAATCGATTTTCTTGTACGTACACATTTAGCAATCGATATCGAAATGCTTCAAATCATTAGTGTAACATATTTAAGTTAATAAAACTTCTTTAACGTATTGAAGTTTATATAAAGTCATGGCGGCATAACGGCAGTGCATTTAGAAGAATTCCGTAATTTTATATTTAGGTATAAAGTCGATTTTCTTGAATATACATTTTTAGCAATCGATAACGAAATGCTTCAAGTCATTAGTTTAACATATTTAAGTTAATTAACCTTCTTTATCTTACTGAAGTTTACATAAAGCCATAACGGCATAACGACAGTAGATTTGGAAGAATTCCGTAATCTTATATTTAGGTATAAAGTCGATTTTCTTGTATATATACATTTCGCAATCGATATCGAAATGCTTCAAATCATTTGTTTAACATATTTAATTTAATAAACCTTCTTTAATGCACTGAAGTCTACATAAAGCCTTAACGGTATAACTGCAGTGCATTTAAAAGAATTCCGTAATCTTATATTTAGGTATAAGGTCGATTTTCTTGTATTTACATATTTAGCAATCGATTTTGAAATGCTTCAAATCATTTGTTTAACATATTTAAGTTAATTAACCTTCACTATCTTACTGAAGTTTACATAAAGCCTTAACGGCATAACGACAGTGCATTTAGAAGAATTCCGTTATCTTATATTTAGGTATAAATTCGATTTTGTTGTATATATACATATAGCAATCGATATCGAAATGCTTCAAATCATTAGTTTAACATATTTAAGTTAATTAACCTTCTTTAACGTATTGAAGTTTATATAAAGTCATGGCGGCATAACGGCAGTGCATTTAGAAGAATTCCGTAATTTTATATTTAGGTATAAAGTCGATTTTCTTGAATATACATTTTTAGCAATCGATAACGAAATGCTTCAAGTCATTAGTTTAACATATTTAAGTTAATTAACCTTCTTTATCTTACTGAAGTTTACATAAAGCCATAACGGTATAACGGCAGTGCATTTGGAAGAATTCCGTAATCTTATATTTAGGTATAAAGTCGATTTTGTTGTATAGACCCATTTAGCAATCGATATCGAGATGCTTTAACTCATTGGCTTAACATATTTAAGTTAATAAACCCTCTTTAACGATCTGAAGTTGGCATATAGTCACGGCGGCATTACGGCAGTGCATATAGTAGAATTCTGTAATCTTATGTTTAGGTATAAAGTCGATTTTCTTTTATATACACAAGTTAATAAACATTTTTTAGCTTACTGATGTCTACATAAAGCCTTAGCGGTATAACGGCAGTGCATTTAGAAGCATTCCGTAATGTTATAAATTTATATTTTGGTATAAGGTCGATTTTCTTGTATTTACATATTTAGCAATCGATTTTGAAATGCTTCAAATTATTAGTTTAACATATTTAAGTTAATTAACCTTCTCTATCTTACTGAAGTTTACATAAAGCCTTAACGGCATAACGACAGTGCATTTAGAAGAATTCCGTTATCTTATATTTAGGTATAAATTCGATTTTGTTGTATATATACATATAGCAATCGATATCGAAATGCTTCAAATCATTAGTTTAACATATTTAAGTTAAGTAACCTTCTTTAACGTATTGAAGTTTATATAAAGTCATGGCGGCATAACGGCAGTGCATTTAGAAGAATTCCGTAATTTTATATTTAGGTATAAAGTCGATTTTCTTGAATATACATTTTTAGCAATCGATAACGAAATGCTTCAAGTCATTAGTTTAACATATTTAAGTTAATTAACCTTCTTTATCTTACTGAAGTTTACATAAAGCCATAACGGTATAACGGCAGTGCATTTGGAAGAATTCCGTAATCTTATATTTAGGTATAAAGTCGATTTTGTTGTATAGACCCATTTAGCAATCGATATCGAGATGCTTTAACTCATTGGCTTAACATATTTAAGTTAATAAACCCTCTTTAACGATCTGAAGTTGGCATATAGTCACGGCGGCATTACGGCAGTGCATGTAGTAGAATTCTGTAATCTTATGTTTAGGTATAAAGTCGATTTTCTTTTATATACACAAGTTAATAAACATTTTTTAGCTTACTGAAGTCTACATAAAGCCTTAACAGTATAACGGCAGTGCATTTAGAAGAATTCCGTAATGTTATAATTTTATATTTAGCTATAAAGTCGATTTTCTTGTATTTACACATTTAGCAATATATATCGAAAGGCTTCAAATAACTGGTTTAGCATATTTAAGTTAATTAACCTTCTTTATCTTTCTGAAGTTTACATAAAGCCATAACGGCATAACGGCAGTATATTTATATGAACTCCGTTATCTTATATTTAGGTATAAAGTCGATTTTTTTGTATATACATATTTAGCAATCGATATCGAAATGCTTCAAATCATTAGTTTAACATATTTAAGTTAATTAACCTTCTTTAACGTATTGAGCCATAACGGTATAACGGCAGTGCATTTGGAAGAATTCCGTAATCTTATATTTAGGTATAAAGTCGATTTTGTTGTATATGCACATTTAGCGATCGATATCGAGATGCTTCAACTCATTAGTTTAACATATTTATGTTAATAAACCTTCTTTAACGATCTGAAGTTGGCATATAGCCATGGCGGCATAACGGCAGTGCATGAAGAAGAGTTCCGTAATCTTATATTTAGGTATAAAGTCGATTTTCTTGTATATACACATTTAGCTATCGATATCGAAATGCTTCAAATCATTCGTTTAACATATTTAAGTTAATTAACCTTCTTTAACGTATTGAAGTTGATATAAAGGCATGGCGGCATAACGACATTACATTTGGAAGAATTCCGTGGTCTTATATTTATGTATAAATTCGATTTTCTTGTATATGCACATTTAGCGATCGATATCGAGATGCTTCAACTCATTAGTTTAACATATTTGTGTTAATAAACCTTCTTTAACGATCTGAAGTTGGCATATAGCCATGGCGGCATAACGGCAGTGCATGAAGAAGAGTTCCGTAATCTTATATTTAGGTATAAAGTCGATTTTCTTGTATATACACATTAAGCTATCGATATCGAAATGCTTCAAATCATTAGTTTAACATATTAAGTTAATAAACGCTTTTAAGCTTACAGAAGTCTACATAAAGCCTTGACGGTATAACGGCGGTGCATTTAGAAGAATTCCGTAATGTTATAATTTTATATGTAGGTATAAAGTCAATTTTCTGGTATTAACACATTTAGCAATCGATATAGAATTGCATCAAATAACTGGTTTAGCATATTTAAGCTAATTAACCTTCTTTATCCCTCTGAAGTTTACAAAAGCAATAACGGCATAACGGCAGTATATTTATATGAATTCCGTTATCTTATATTTAGGTATAAAATCGATTTTGTTGTATATACGCATCTAGCAATCGATATCGAAATGCTTCAAATCATTACTTTAACATATTTAAGTTAATTAACCTTCTTTAACGTTTTGAAGTTGATATAAAGCCATGGCGGCATAACTACAGTAGATTTGGAAGAATTCCGTAATCTTATATTTAGGTATAAAGTCGATTTTGTTGTATATACACATTTAGCAATCGATATCGAAATGCTTCAAATCATTAGTTTAACAGAGTTAAGTTAATTAACCTTCTTTAACGTTTTGAAGTTGATATAAAGCCATGGCGGCATAACGACAGTAGATTTGGAAGAATTCCGTAATCCTATATTTAGGTATAAAGTCGATTTTCTTGTATAAACACATTTAGCTATCGATATCCAAATGCTTTAAATCATTAGTTTAACATATTCAAGTTAATAAACTGTCTTTAGCATACTGAAGTCTACATAAAGCCTTAACGGTATAACGGCATTGCATTTAGAAGAATTCCGTAATGTTATAATTTTTATATTTAGGTATAAAGTCGATTTTATTGTATATATACATTTCGCAATCGATATCGAAATGCTTCAGATAACTGGTTTAACAAATTTAAGTTAATAAACCTCCTTTAGCGAACTGAAGTTGACATAGACAATAACGGCACTGCATTTGGAAGAATTCCGTAATCTTATGTTTAGGTATAAATTCGATATTCTTTTACATACACATTTAGCAATCGATATCGAAATGCTTCAAATCATTAGTTTAACATATTTAAGTTAATTAACCTTCTTTAACGTATTGAAGTTGATATCAACCCATGGCGGCATAACGACAGTAGATTTTTAAGAATTCCGTAATCTTATATTTAGGTATAAAGTCGATTTTGTTGTATATACACATTTAGCAATCGATATCGAAATGCTTCAAATCATTAGTTTAACATATTTAAGTTAATTAACCTTCTTTATCTTACTGAAGTTTACATAAAGCCAAAACGGTATAACGACAGTGCATTTGGAAGAATTCCGTAATATTATATTTAGGTAAATAGTCGATTTTCTTGTATATATGCATTTAGCAATCGATATCGAAATGCTTCAAATCATTCGTTTAACTAATTTAAGTTAGTTAACCTTCTTTAACGAACGGAAGTTGGCATAAAGCCATGGCGGCATAACCTCAGTGCGTTTAGAAGAATTCCGTAGTCTTATATTTAGGCATAAAGTCGATTTTCTTGTATATACACATTTTGCAATCGATATCGAAATGCTTCATATAACTGGTTTAGCATATTTAAGTTACTTAACCTTCTTTATCTTACTGAAGTTTACATAAAGCCATAACGGCATAACGGCAGTATATTTATATGAATTCTGTTATCTTATATTTAGGTATAAAGTCGATTTTGTTGTACATACACATTTAGCAATCCTTATCGTAATGCTTCAAATCATTAGTTTAACATATTTAAGTTAATTAACCTTCTTTAACGAACGGAAGTTGGCATAGGGCCATGGCGGCATAAATTCAGTGCATTTAGAAGAATTCCGTAATCTTATATTTAGGTATAAAGTCGATTTTCTTGTATACACACATTTAGCATTCGTTAACGAAATGCTTCAAATCATTAGTTTAACATATTTAAGTTAACTAGCCTTCTTTAACGTAATGAAGGTGACATAAAGCCATGGCGGTATAACGACAGTACATTTGGAAGAATTCCGTAATCTTATGTTTAGGTATAAATTCGATTTTCTTGTATATACACATTTAGCAATCGATATCCAAATGCTTCAAATCATTAGTTTAACATATTTAAGTTAATTAACCTTCTTTAACGTATTGAAGTTGATATAAAGCCATGGCGGCATAACGACAGTAGATTTGGAAGAATTCCGTAATCTTATATTTAGGTAAAAAGTCGATTTTCTTGTATATACGCATTTAGCAATCGATATCGAAATGCTTCAAATCATTCGTTTAACATATTTAAGTTAGTTAACCTTCTTTAACGTAATGAAGGTGATATAAAGCCATGGCGGCATAACGACAGTGCATTTAGAAGCATTCCATAATCTTATAATTATGTATAAAGTCGATTTTCTTGTATATGCACATTTAGCAATCGATATCGAAATGCTTCAAATCATATTTAAGTTAATAAACCTGTTTTAACGAACGGAAGTTGGCTTAAAGCCATGGCGGCATAACGGCAGTGCATTTAGAAGAATTCCGTAATCTTATATTTAGGTATAAAGTCGATTTTCTTTTATATATGCATTCAGCGATCGATATCGAGATGCTTCAACTAATTAGTTTAACATATTTATGTTAATAAACCTTCTTTAACGTATTGAAGTTGATATAAAGCCATGGCGGCATAACGCCAGTATATTTGGAAGAATTCCGTAATCTTATATTTAGGTAAAAAGTCGATTTTCTTGTATATACGCATTTAGCAATCGACATCGAAATGCTTAAAATCATTCGTTTAACATATTTAAGTTAGTTAACCTTCTTTAGCGTACTGAAGGTGATATAAAGCCATGGCGGCATAACGACAGTGCATTTAGGAGAATTCCGTAATCTTATATTTAGGTACAAAGTCGATTTTCTTGTATATACACACTTAGCAATCGATATCGAAATGCTTCAAATCATTAGTTTAACATATTTAAGTTAATTAACCTTCTTTAACGTATTGGAGTTGATATAAAGCCATGGCGGCATAACGACAGTACATTTGGAAGAATTCCGTAGTCTTATATTTAGGTATAAAGTCGATTTTCTTTTATATATGCATTTAGCGATCGATAAAGAGATGCTTCAACTCATTAGTTTAACATATTTATGTTAATAAACCTTCTTTAACGATCTGAAGTTGGCATAAAGCCATGGCGGCATAACGGCAGTGCATGAAGAAGAATTCCGTTATCTTATATTTAGGTATAAAGTCGATTTTCTTGTATATACACATTTAGCTATCGATATCGAAATGCTTTAACTCATTAGTTTAACATATTAAGTTAATAAACGCTTTTAAGCTTTCAGAAGTCTACATAAAGCCTTGACGGTATAACGGCAGTGCATTTAGAAGAATTCCGTACTGTTATAATTTTATATTTAGGTATAAAGTCGATTTTCTGGTATTAACGCATTTAGCAATCGATATAGAATTGCATCAAATAACTGGTTTAGCATATTTAAGCTAATTAACCTTCTTTATCCCTCTGAAGTTTACATAAAGCAATAACGGCATAACGGCAGTATATTTATATGAATTCCGTTATCTTATATTTAGGTATAAAGTCGATTTTGTTGTACATACACATTTAGCAATCGATATCGAAATGCTTCAAATCATTAGTTTAACATATTTAAGTTAATAAACCTTCTTCAAGAATTGAAGTTGGCATTAAGCCATGGCGGCATAACGGCAGTGCATTTAGAAGTATTCCGTAATCTTATATTTAGGTATAAAGTTGATTTTCGTGTATATACACATTTAGCAATCGATAACGAAATGCCTCAAATCATTGGTTTAACATATTTAAGTTAATTAACCTTCTTTAACCTATTGAAGTTGATATAAAGCCATGGCGGCATAACGACAGTGCATTTAGAAGAATTCCGTAGTCTTATATTGGCGGCATAACGACAGTACATTTGGAAGAATTCCGTAATCTCATATTTAGGTATTAAGTCGATTTTCTTTTACATACACATTCAGCAAGCGATATCGAAATGCTTCAAATCATTAGTTTAACAAATTTAAGTTAAGTAACCTTATTTAACGTATTGAAGTTGATATAAAGCCTTGGCGGCATAACGACAGTACATTTGGAAGAATTCCGTAGTCTTATATTTAGGTATAAAGTCGATTTTCTTTTATATATGCATTCAGCAATCGATATCGAGATGCTTCAACTCATTAACTTAACATATTTAAATTAACAAACATTTTTTAGCTTACTGAAGTCTACAAAAAGCCTTAACGGTATAGCGGCAGTGCATTTAGAAGAATTCCGTAATGTTATAATTTTATATTTAGGTATAAAGTCGATTTTCTTGTATATATACATTTCGCAATCGATATCGAAATGCTTCAGATAACTGGTTTAATATATTTAAGTTAATAAACCTCCTTTAGCGAACTGAAGTTGACATAAACAATAACGGCACTGCATTTAGAAGAATTCCGTAGTCTTATATTTAGGCATAAAGTCGATTTTCTTGTATATACACATTTTGCAATCGATATCGAAATGCTTCAAATAACTGCTTTAGCATATTTCAGTTAATTAACCTTCTTTATCTTACTGAAGTTTACATAAAGCCATAACGGCATAACGGCAATATATTTATACGAATTCCGTTATCTTATATTTAGGTATAAAGTCGATTTTGTTGTACATACACTTTTAGCAATCGATATCGAAATGCTTCAAATGATTAGTTTAACATATTTAAGTTAATTAACCTTCTTTAACGAACGGAAGTTGGCATAAGGCCATGGCGGCATAACGGCAGTGCATTTAGAAGAATTCCATAATTTTATATTTAGGTGTAAAGTCGATTTTCTTATATATACACATTTAGCATTCGATAACGAATTTCTTCAAATCATTAGTTTAACCTATTTAAGTTAACTAGCCTTCTTTAACGTAATGAAGGTGACATAAAGCCATGACGGTATAACGACAGTACATTTGGAAGAATTCCGTAATCTTATATTTAAGTATAAATTCGATTTTCTTTTACATACACATTTAGCAATCGATATCGAAATGCTTCAAATCATTAGTTTAACATATTTAAGTTAATTAACCTTCTTTAACGTATTGAAGTTAATATAAAGCCATGGCGGCATAACGACAGTAGATTTGGAAGAATTCCGTAATCTTATATTTATGAATAAAATCGATTTTCTTCTATATACACATTTAGCAATCGATATCGAAATGCTTCAGATAACTGGTTTAACATTTTTAAGTTAATTAACCTTCTGTATCTTATTGAAGTTTACATAAAGCCATAACGGAATAATGGCAGTATATTTATATGAATTCCGTTATCTTATATTTAGGTATAAAGTCGATTTTGTTGTATATACACATTTAGCTATCGATATCGAAATGCTTCAAATCATTAGTTTAACATATTAAGTTAATAAACATTTTTTAGCATACTGAAGTCTACATAAAGCCTTAACGGTATAACGGCAGTGCATTTAGAAGAATTCCGTAATGTTATAATTTTATATTTAGGTATAAAGTCGATTTTCTTGTATATATACATTTCGCAATCGATATCGAGATGGCTCAACTCATTAGTTTAACATATTTAAGTTAATTAACCATATTTTTCTTACTGAAGTGTACGTAAAGCCATAACGGTATAGCGGCAGTGCATTTGGAAGAACTCCGTAGTCTTATATTTAGGTATAAAGTCGATTTTGTTGTATATACACATTAGCAATCGATATCGAGATGGTTCAACTCATTAGCTTAACATATTTAAGTTAATTAACCATATTTTTCTTACTGAAGTGTACGTAAAGCCATAAGGGTATAACCTTCTTTAACGTAATGAAGGTGATATGAAGCCATGGCGGCATAACGACAGTGCAGTTAGAAGAATTCCGTAATCTTATATTTAGGTACAAAGTCGATTTTGTTGTATATACGCATCTAGCAATCGATATCGAAATGCTTCAAATCTTTAGATTAACATAATTAAGTTAATTAACCTTCTTTAACGTATTGAAGTCGATATAAAGCCATGGCGGCATAACGGCAGTGCATGTAGAAGAATTCCGTAATCTTATATATAGGTATAAAGTCGATTTTGTTGTATATACACATTTAGCAATCAATAACGAAATGCTTCAAATCATTAGTTTAACATATTTAAGTTAATTAAACTTCTTTAACGTAATGAAGGTGATATAAAGCCATGGGGGCATAACGACAGTGCATGTAGAAGAATTGTGAAATCTTATATTTAGGTATATAGTCGATTTTCTTTTATTTACACATTTAGCAATCGATATCGAAAATCTTCAAATCATTAGTTTAACATATTTAAGTTAGTTAACCTTCTTTAACGTATTGAAGGTGACATAGAGCCATGACGGCATAACGACAGTGCATGTAGAAGAATTCCGAAATCTTATATTTAGGTATAAAGTCGATTTTCTTGTATTTACACATTTAGCAATCGATAACGAAATGCTTCAAATCATTAGTTTAACACATTTAAATTAATTAGCCTTCTTTAACGTATTGAAGTTGATATAAAGCCATAACGGCATAACGGCAGTGCATATAGATGAACTCCGTTATCGTTTATTTATGTATAAATTCGATTTATTTGTATATTCACATTTAGCAATCGATAACGAAATGCTACAAATCAATAGTTTAACATATTTAAGTTAATTAACCTTCTTTATCTTACTAAAGTTTACATAAAGCCATAACGATATAACGGTAGTGCATTTGAAAGAATTCCGTAAACTTATATTTAGGTATAATGTCGATTTAGTTGTATATACACATTTAGCAGTCGATATCGAGATGCTTCAAATCATTAGTTTAACATATTTAAGTTAGTTAACCTTATTTTTTTTACTGAAGTTTACGTAAACCCATAACGGTATAACGGCAGTGCATTTGGAAGAATTCCGTAATCTTATATTTAAGTATAAAGTCGATTTTGTTGTGTATACACATTAGCAATCGATATCGAAATGCTTCAAATCATTAGTTTAACATATTTAAGTTAATTAACCTTCTTTAACGAACGGAAGTTGGCATAAAGCCATGGCGGCATAACAACAGTGCATTTAGAAGAATTCCGTAATCTTATATTTAGGTATAAAGTCGATTTTCGTGTACATACACATTTAGCTATCGATATCGAAATGCTTCAAATCATTAGTTTAACATATTAAGTTAATAAACATTTTTTAGCATACTGAAGTCTACATAAAGCCTTAACGGTATAACGGCAGTGCATATAGAAGAATTCCGTAATGTTATAATTTTATATTTAGGTATAAAGTCGATTTTCTTGTATATATACATTTCGCAATCGATATCGAGATGGTTCAACTCATTAGTTTAACATATTTAAGTTAATTAACCATATTTTTCTTACTGAAGTGTACGTAAAGCCATAACGGTATAACGGCAGTGCATTTGGAAGAACTCCGTAATCTTATATTTAGGTATAAAGTCGATTTTGTTGTATATACACATTAGCAATCGATATCGAGATGGTTCAACTCATTAGTTTAACATATTTAATTTAATTAACCATATTTTTCTTACTGAAGTGTACGTAAAGCCATAACGGTATAACGGCAGTGCATTTGGAAGAACTCCGCTATCTTATATTTAGGTATAAAGTCGATTTTCTTGTATTTACACATTTAGCAATCGATATCGAAATGCATCAAATAACTGGTTTAGCATATTAAAGTTAATTAACCTTCTTTATCTTACTGAAGTTTACATAAAGCCATAACGGCATAACGGCAGTATATTTATATGAATTCCGTTATCTTATATTTAGGTATAAAGTCGATTTTGTTGTATATACACATTAGCAATCGATATCGAGATGGTTCAACTCATTAGATTAACATATTTAATTTAATTAACCATATTTTTCTTACAGAAGTTTACGTAAAGCCATAACGGTATAACGGCAGTGCATTTGGAAGAACTCCGCTATCTTATATTTAGGTATAAGGTCGATTTTCTTGTATTTACACATTTAGCAATCGATATCGAAATGCATCAAATAACTGGTTTAGCATATTAAAGTTAATTAACCTTCTTTATCTTACTGAAGTTTACATAAAGCCATAACGGCATAACGGCAGTATATTTATATGAATTCCGTTATCTTATATTTAGGTATAAAGTCGATTTTGTTGTACATACACATTTAGCAATCGATATCGAAATGCTTCAAATCATTAGTTTAACATATTAAGTTAATAAACATTTCTTAGCATACTGAAGTCTACATAAAGCCTTAACGGTATAACGGCACTGCATTTGGAAGAATTCCGTAGTCTTATATTTAGGCATAAATTCGATTTTCTTGTATATACACATTTTACAATCGATATCGAAATGCTTCAAATAACTGGTTTAGCATATTTAAGTTAATTAAACTTCTTTATCTTACTGAAGTTTACATAAAGACATAACGGTATAACGGCAGTGCATTTGGAAGAATTCCGTAAACTTATATTTAGGTATAATGTCGATTTTGCTGTATATACACATTAGCACTCGATATCGAGATGGTTCAACTCATTAGTTTAGCATATTTAAGTTAATAAACCTTCTTTAACGATCTGAAGTTGGCTTAAAGCACTGGCGGCATAAAGGCAGTGCATTTAGAAGAATTCTGTTATCTTATATTTAGGTATAAAGTCGATTTTCTTGTATATACACATTAAGCAATCGATAACAAAATGCTTCATATCATTAGTTGAACATGTTTAAGTTAATTAACCTTCTTTAACGTATTGAAGTTGATATAAAGCCATGGCGGCATAACGACAGTACATTTGGAAGAATTCCGTAGTATTATATTTCGGTATAAAGTCGATTTTCTTGTATATATGCATTTAGTAATCGATATTGAAATGCTTCAAATATCTGGTTTAACATATTTAAATTACTAAACCTTCTTTAACGAACAGAAGTTAACACAAAGCCATAACGGCACTGCATTTAGAAGAATTCCGTAATCTTATATTTAGGTATAAAGTCGATTTTCTTGTATATACTCATTTAGCAATCGATATCGAGATAGTTCAACTCATTAGTTTAACATATTTAAGTTAATAAACCTTCTTTAACGGTCTGAAGTGGGCTTAAAGCAATTGCGGCATAACGGCAGTGCATTTAGAAGAATTCCGTTATCTTATATATAGGTATAAAGTCGATTTTCTTGTATATACACATTTAGCAATCGATAGCAAAATGCTTCAAATCATTAGTTTAACATATTTAAGTAAATTAATTTTCTTTAACGTATTGAAGTTGATATAAAGCCATGGCGGCATAACGACAGTGCATTCAGAAGTATTCCGTAATCTTTTATTTAGGTATAAAGTCGATTTTTTTGTATATACACATTAGCAATCGATATCGAGATGGTTCAACTCATTAGTTTAACATATTTAACTTAATTAACCGTATTTTTCTTACTGAAGTGTACGTAAAGCCATAACGGCAGTGCATTTGGAAGAATTCCATAATCTTACATTTAGGTATAAAGTCGATTTTCTTGTATTTACACATTTAGCAATCGATATCGAAATGCATCAAATAACTGGTTTAGCATATTTAAGTTAATTAACCTTCTTTATCTTACTGAAGTTTACATAAAGCCATAACGGCATAGCGGCAGTATATTTATATGAATTCCGTTATCTTATATTTGGGTATAAAGTCTATTTTGTTTGACATACACATTTAGCAATCGATATCGAAAAGCTTCAAATCATTAGTTTAACATATTTAAGTAAATTAATTTTCTTTAACGTAATGAAGTCGATATAAAGCCATGGCGGCATAACGACAGTGCAGTTAGAAGAATTCCGTAATCTTATATTTAGGTACAAAGTCGATTTTGTTGTATATACGCATCTAGCAATCAATATCGAAATGCTTCAAATCATTAGATTAACATAATTAAGTTAATTAACCTTCTTTAACGTATTGAAGTCGATATAAAGCCATGGCGGCATAACGAAAGTACATTTGGAGGAATTCCGTAATCTTATATTTAGGTATAAAGTCGATTTTGTTGTATATACACATTTAGCAATCAATAACGAAATGCTTCAAATCATTAGTTTAACATATTTAAGTTAATTAAACTTCTTTAACGTAATGAAGGTGATATAAAGCCATGGCGGCATAACGACAGTGCATGTAGAAGAATTCTGAAATCTTATATTTAGGTATATAGTCGATTTTCTTTTATTTACACATTTAGCAATCGATATCGAAAATCTTCAAATCATTAGTTTAACATATTTAAGTTAGTTAACCTTCTTTAACGTATTGAAGGTGACATAGAGCCATGACGGCATAACGACAGTGCATGTAGAAGAATTCCGAAATCTTATATTTAGGTATAAAGTCGATTTTCTTGTATTTACACATTTAGCAATCGATATCGAAAATCTTCAAATCATTAGTTTAACATATTTAAGTTAATTAAACTTCTTTAACGTAATGAAGGTGATATAAAGCCATGGCGGCATAACGACAGTGCATGTAGAAGAATTCCGAAATCTTATATTTAGGTATATAGTCGATTTTCTTTTATTTACACATTTAGCAATCGATATCGAAAATCTTCAAATCATTAGTTTAACATATTTAAGTTAATTAACCCTCTTTGTCTTACTGAAGTCTACAAACGCCTTAACGGCATAACGGCAAAGCATTTAGAAGAATTACGTAATCTTATATTTACTTAGAAAGTCGATTTTCTTGTATACACAACTTTAGCAATCGATATCGAAATGCTTCAAATCATTAGTTTAACATATTTAAGTTAATTAAACTTCTTTAACGTAATGAAGGTGATATAAAGCCATGGCGGCATAACGACAGTGCATGTAGAAGAATTCTGAAATCTTATATTTAGGTATATAGTCGATTTTCTTTTATTTACACATTTAGCAAACGATATCGAAAATCTTCAAATAACTAGTGTAACATATCTAAGTTAATAAACCTTCTTTAACGAGCAGAAGTTGGCTTAAAGCCATGGCGGCATAACGGCAGTGCATTTAGAAGAATTCCGTAATCTCATATTTAGGTAAAAAGTCGATTTTCTTGTATATACACATTTAGCTATCGATATCGAAATGCTTCAAATCATTAGTTTAACATATTAAGTTAATAAACATTTTTAAGCATACTGAAGTCTACATAAAGCCTTAACGGTATAACGGCAGTGCATTTAGAAGAATTCGGTAATGTCATAATTTTATATTTAGGTATAAAGTCGATTTTCTTGTATATATACATTTCGCAATCGATATCGAAATGCTTCAGATAACTGGTTTAACATATTTAAGTTAATAAACCTCCTTTAGCGAACTGAAGTTGACATAAAGCCGTAACGGCACCGACTTTGGAAGAATTCCGTAGTTTTATATTTAGGCATAAATTCGATTTTCTTGTATATACACATTTTGCAATCGATATCGAAATGCTTCAAATAACTGGTTTATCATATTTAAGTTAATTAACCTTCTTTATCTTACTGAAGTTTACATAAAGCCATAACGGCATAACGGCAGTATATTTATATGAATTCCGTTATCTTATATTTAGGTATAAAGTCGATTTTGTTGTACATACACATTTAGCAATCGATATAGAAATGCTTCAAATCATTAGTTTAAAATATTTAAGTTAATTAACCTTCTTTAACGAACGGAAGTTGGCATAAAGCCGTGGCGGCATAACGGCAGTGCATTTAGAAGAATTCCATAATCTTATATTTAGGTATAAAGTCGATTTTCTTGCATATACACATTTAGCAATCGATAACGAAATGCTTCAAATCATTAGTTTAACATATTTAAGTTAATTAGCCTTCTTTAACGTAATGAAGAAGACATAAAGCCATGGCGGCATAACGACAGTTCATTTAGGTATAAATTCGATCTTCTTTTACATACACATTTAGCAAGCGATATCGAAATGCTTCAAATCATTAGTTTAACAAAGTTAAAATTAACAAAAGTTAATTAACCTTCTTTAACGTATTGAAGTTGACGTAAAGCCATGGCGGCATAACGACAGTACATTTGGAAGAATTCCGTAGTCTTATATTTAGGTATAAAGTCGATTTGCTTTTATATGTGCATTAAGCAATCGATATCGAAATGCTTCAAATAACTGGTTTAACATATTTAAGTTAATAAACCTTCTTTAACGAACTGTAGTTAACATAAAGCCACTACGGCATAACGGCAGTGCATTTAGAAGAATTCCGTTATCGTATGTTTATGTATAAAGTCGATTTTCTTGTATATTCACATTTAGCAATGCTTAAAATCATTAGTTTAACAAAGTTAAAATTAACAAAAGTTAATTAACCTTCTTTAACGTATTGATGTTGATATAAAGCCATGGCGGCATAACGACAGTGCATTTAGAAGAATTCCGTAATCTTATATTTAGGTATAAAGTCGATTTTGTTGTATATACACATTAGCAATCGATATCGAGATGGTTCAAATCATTAGTTTAACATATTTAAGTTAATAAACCTTCTTTAACGATCTGAAGTTGGCTTAAAGCAATGGCGGCATAACGGCAGTGCATTTAGAAGAATTCCGTAATCTTATATTTAGGTACAAAGTCGGTTTTCTTGTATATACACATTTAGCAATCGACAACAAAATGATATAAAGTCGATTTTGTTGTATATACACATTAGCAATCGATATCGAGATGGTTCAACTCATTAGTTTAGCATATTTAAGTTAATTAACCATATTTTTCTTACTAAAGTGTACGTAAAGCCATAACGGTATAACGGCAGTGCATTTGGAAGAACTCCGTAATCTTACATTTAGGTATAAAGTCGATTTTCTTGTATTTACACATTTAGCAATCGATATCGAAATGCATCAAATAACTGGTTTAGCATATAGAAGTTAATTAACCTTCTTTATCTTACTGAAGTTTACATAAAGCCATAACGGCATAACGGCAGTATATTAATATGAATTCCGTTATCTTATATTTAGGTATAAAGTCAATGTTTTTGTACATACACATTTAGCAATCGATATCGAAATGCTTCAAATCATTAGTTTAACATATTAAGTTAATAAACAATTTTTAGCATACTGAAGTCTACATAAAGCCTTAACGGTATAACGGCAGTGCATTTAGAAGAATTCCGTAATGTTATAACTTTATATTTAGGTACAAAGTCGATTTTCTTGTATATATACATTTCGCAATCGATACCGAAATGCTTCAGATAACTGGTTTAACATATTTAAGTTTATAAACCTCCTTTAGCGAACTGAAGTTGACATAAAGCCATAACGGCACTGCATTTGGAAGAATTCCGTAGTCTTATATTTAGGCATAAATTCGATTTTCTTGTATATACACATTTTACAATCGATATCGAAATGCTTCAAATAACTGGTTTAGCATATTTAAGTTAATTAACCCTCTTTATCTTACTGAAGTCTACAAACGCCTTAACGGCATAACGGCAAAGCATTTAGAAGAATTACGTAATCTTATGTTTAGGTATAAAGTCGATTTTGTTGTATATACACATTTAGCAATCGATAACAAAATGCTTCAAATCATTAGTTTAACATATTTAAGTTAATTTATTTTCTTTATCGTATTGAAGTTGATATAAAGCCATGGCCGCATAACGACAGTGCATTTAGAAATATTCCGTAATCTTATATTTAGGTATAAAGTCGATTTTGTTGTATATACACATTAGCAATCGATATCGAGATGGTTCAACTCATTAGTTTAACATATTTAAGTTAATTAACCGTATTTTTCTTACTGAAGTGTACGTAAAGCCATAACGGTATAACGGCAATGCATTTGGAAGAATTCCGTAATCTTAAATTTAGGTATAAAGTTGATTTTCTTGTATTTACACATTTAGCAATCGATATCGAAATGCATCAAATAACTGGTTTAGCATATTTAAATTAATTAATCTTCTACATATTACTGAAGTTCACATAAAGCCATAACGGCATAACGGCAGTATATTTATGTGAATTCCGTTATCTTATATTTAGGTATAAAGTCTATTTTGTTGTATATACATATTTAGCAATCGATATCGAAATGCTTCAAATCATTAGTTTAACATATTTAAGTTAGTTAACCTTCTTTAACGTAATGAAGGTGATATAAAGCCATGGCGGCATAATGACAGTGCATTTAGAAGAATTCCGTAATCTTATATTTAGGTATAAAGTGGATTTTGTTGTATATACGCATCTAGCAATCGATATCGAAATGCTTCAAATCATTAGATTAACATATTTAAGTTAGTTAGCCTTCTTTAACGTAATGAAGGAGACATAAAGCCATGGCGGCATAACGACAGTTCAGTTGGAAGACTTCCGTAATCTTATGTTAAGGTATAAATTCGGTCTTCTTTTACATACACATTTAGCAAGCGATATCGAAATGCTTCAAATCATTAGTTTAACAAAGTTAAAATTAACAAAAGTTAATAAACCTTCTTTAGCGTATTGAAGTTGATATAAAGCCATGGCGGCATAACGACAGTACATATGGAAGAATTCCGTAGTCTTATATTTAGGTATAAAGTCGATTTGCTTTTATATATGCATTAAGCAATCGATAGCGAAATGCTTCAAATAACTGGTTTAACATATTTAAGTTAATAAACCTTCTTTAACGAACTGTAGTTAACATAAAGCCATAACGGCATAACGGCAGTGCATTTGGAAGAATTCCGTAATCTTATATTTAGGTATAAAGTCGATTTTGTTGTATATACACATTAGCAATCGATATCGAGATGGTTCAACTCATTAGTTTAACATATTTAAGTTTTTAAACCTTCTTTAACGATCTGAAGTTGGCTTAAAGCCACGGCGGCATAACGGCAGTGCATTTAGAAGAATTGCGTAATCTTATATTTAGGTATAAAGTCGATTTTCTTGTATATACACATTTCGCAATCGATAACAAAATGCTTCATATCATTAGTTGAACATGTTTAAGTTAATTAACCTTCTTTAACATATTGAAGTTGATATAAAGCCATGGCGGCATAACGACAGTACATTTGGAAGAATTCCGTAATATTATATTTCGGTATAAGGTCGATTTTCTTGTATATATGCATTTAGTAATCGATATCGAAATGCTTCAAATCATTAGTTGAACATGTTTAAGTTAATTAACCTTCTTTAACGTATTGAAGTTGATATAAAGCCATGGCGGCGTAACTACAGTACATTTGGAAGAATTCCATAATCTTAAATTTAGGTATAAAGTCGATTTTCTTGTATATACTCATTTAGCAATCGATATCGAGATAGTTCAACTCATTAGTTTAACATATTTAAGTTAATAAACCTTCTTTAACGATCTGAAGTTGGCTTAAAGCAATGGCGGCATAACGACAGTACATTTGGAAGAATTCCGTAATATTATATTTCGGTATAAGGTCGATTTTCTTGTATATATGCATTTAGTAATCGATATCGAAATGCTTCATATCATTAGTTGAACATGTTTAAGTTAATTAACCTTCTTTAACGTATTGAAGTTGATATAAAGCCATGGCGGCATAACGACAGTACATGTGGAAGAATTCCGTAGTCTTATATTTAGGTATAAAGTCGATTTGCTTTTATATATGCATTAAGCAATCGATAGCGAAATGCTTCAAATAACTGGTTTAACATATTTAAGTTAATAAACCTTCTTTAACGAACTGTAGTTAACATAAAGCCATAACGGCATAACGGCAGTGCATTTAGGAGAATTCCGTAATCTTATATTTAGGTATAAAGTCGATTTTCTTGTATATACTCATTTAGCAATCGATATCGAGATAGTTCAACTCATTAGTTTAACATATTTAAGTTAATAAACCTTCTTTAACGATCTGAAGTTGGCTTAAAGCAATGGCGGCATAACGGCAGTGCATTTAGAAGAATTCCGTAATCTTATATTTAGGTATAAAGTCGATTTTCTTGTATATACACATTTAGCAATCGATAACAAAATGCTTCAAATCATTAGTTTAACATATTTAAGTTAATTAATTTTCTTTAACGTATTGAAGTTGATATAAATCCATGGCGGCATAACGACAGTGCATTTAGAAGAATTCCGTAATCTTATATTTAGGTATAAAGTCGATTTTCTTGTATATACACATTTCGCAATCGATAACAAAATGCTTCATATCATTAGTTGAACATGTTTAAGTTAATTAACCTTCTTTAACGTATTGAAGTTGATATAAAGCCATGGCGGCGTAACTACAGTACATTTGGAAGAATTCCATAATCTTAAATTTAGGTATAAAGTTTATTTTCTTGTATTTACACATTTAGCAATCGATATCGAAATGCATCAAATAACTGGTTTAGCATATTTAAGTTAATTAACCTTCTTTATCTTACTGAAGTTTACATAAAGCCATAACGGCAAAACGGCAGTATATTTATATGAATTCCGTTATCTTATATTTGGGTTTAAAGTCTATTTTGTTGTACATACACATTTAGCAATCGATATCGAAATGCTTTAAGTCATTAGTTTAACATATTAAGTTAATGAACCTTCTTTAACGTATTGAAGTTGATATAAAGCCATGGCGGCATAACGACAGTGCATTTAGAATTATTCCGTAATCTTATATTTAGGTATAAAGTCGATTTTGTTGTATATACACATTAGCAATCGATATCGAGATGGTTCAACTCATTAGTTTAACATATTTAAGTTAATTAACCGTATTTTTCTTACTTAAGTATACGTAAAGCCATAACGGTATAACGGCAGTGCATTTGGAAGAATTCCGTTATCCTATATTTAGGTATAAAGTCGATTTTCTTGTATTTACACATTTAGCAATCGACTTCGAAATGCATCAACTAACTAGTTTAGCATATTTAAGTTAATTAACCTTCTTTATCTTACTGAAGTTTACATAAAGCCATAACGGCATAACGGCAGTATATTTATATGAATTCCGTTATCTTATATTTAGGTATAAAGTCGATTTTGTTGTACATACAAATTTAGCAATCGATATCGAAATGCTTCAAATTATTAATTTAACATATTTAAGTTAGTTAACCTTCTTTAACGTAATGAAGGTGATATAAAGCCATGGCGGCATAACGACAGTGCATTTAGAAGAATTCCGTAATCTTATATTTAGGGATAAAGTAGATTTTGTTGTATATACGCATCTAGCAATCGATATCGAAATGCTTCAAATCATTAGATTAACATATTTAAGTCAATTAACCTTCTTTAACGTATTGAAGTCGATATAAAGCCATGGCGGCATAACGAAAGTACATTTGGAAGAATTCCGTAATCTTATATTTAGGTATAAAGTCGATTTTGTTGTATATACACATTTAGCAATCAATATCGAAATGCTTCAAATCATTAGTTTAACATATTTAAGTTAATTAAACTTCTTTAACGCAATGACGGTGATATAAAGCCATGGCGGCATAACGACAGTGCATGTAGAAGAATTCCGAAATCTTATATTTAGGTATATAGTCGATTTTCTTTTATTTACACATTTAGCAATCGATATCGAAAATCTTCAAATCATTAGTTTAACATATTTAAGTTAGTTAACCTTCTTTAACGTATTGAAGGTGACATAGAGCCATGGAGGCATAACGACAGTGCATTTAGAAGAATTCCGTAATCTTATATTTAGGTATAAAGTCGATTTTGTTGTATATACGCATTTAGCAATCGATATCGAAATGTTTCAAATCATTAGTTTAACATATTTAAGTTAATAAACCTTCTTTAACGAGGAGAAGTTGGCTTAAAGCCATGGCGGCATAACGGCAGTGCATTTAGAAGAATTCCGTAATCTTATATTTAGGTAAAAAGTCGATTTTCTTGTATATACACATTTAGCTATCGATATCGGAATGCTTCAAATCATTAGTTTAACATATTAAGTTAATAAACATTTTTAAGCATACTGAAGTCTACATAACGCCTTAACGGTATAACGGCAGTGCATTTAGAAGAATTCCGTAATGTCATAATTTTATATTTAGGTATAAGGTCGATTTTCTTGTATATATACATTTCGCAATCGATATCGAAATGCTTCAGATAACTGGTTTAACATATTTAAGTTAATAAACCTCCTTTAGCGAACTGAAGTTAACATAAAGCCATAACGGCACCGCATTTGGAAGAATTCCGTAGTTTTATATTTAGGCATAAATTCGATTTTCTTGTATATACACATTTTGCAATCGATACCGAAATGCTTCAAATAACTGGTTTAGCATATTTAAGTTAATTAACCTTCTTTATCTTACTGAAGTTTACATAAAGCCATAACGGCATAACGGCAGTATATTTATATGAATTCCGTTATCTTATATTTAGGTATAAAGTCGATTTTGTTGTACATACACATTTAGCAATCGATATCGAAATGCTTCAAATCATTAGTTTAAAATATTTAAGTTAATTAACCTTATTTAACGAACGGAAGTTGGCATAAAGCCATGGTGGCATAACGGCAGTGCATTTAGAAGAATTTCATAATCTAATATTTAGGTATAAAGTCGATTTTCTTGCATATACACATTTAGCAATCGATAACGAAATGCTTCAAATCATTAGTTTAACATATTTAAGTTAATTAGCCTTCTTTAACGTAAAGAAGAAGACATAAAGCCATGGCGGCATAACGACAGTTCATTTGGAAGAATTCCGTAATCTTATGTTTAGGTATAAATTCGATCTTCTTTTACATACACATTTAGCAAGCGATATCGAAATGCTTCAAATCATTAGTTTAACAAAGTTAAAATTAACAAAAGTTAATTAACCTTCTTTAACGTATTGAAGTTGATGTAAAGCCATGGCGGCATAACGACAGTACATTTGGAAGAATTCCGTAGTCTTATATTTAGGTACAAAGTCGATTTGCTTTTATATGTGCATTAAGCAATCGATATCGAAATGCTTCAAATAACTGGTTTAACATATTTAAGTTAATAAACCTTCTTTAACGAACTGTAGTTAACATAAAGCCACAACGGCATAACGGCAGTGCATTTAGAAGAATTCCGTTATCGTATGTTTATGTATAAAGTCGATTTTCTTGTATATTCACATTTAGCAATGCTTCAAATCATTAGTTTAACATACTTAAGTTAATTAACCTTCTTTAACGTATTGAAGTTGATATAAAGCCATGGCGGCATAACGACAGTGCATTTAGAAGAATTCCGTAATCTTATATTTAGGTATAAAGTCGATTTTGTTGTATATACACATTAGCAATCGATATCGAGATGGTTCAACTCATTAGTTTAACATATTTAAGTTAATAAACCTTCTTTAACGATCTGAAGTTGGCTTAAAGCAATGGCGGCATAACGGCAGTGCATTTAGAAGAATTCCGTAATCTTATAGTTAGGTACAAAGTCGGTTTTCTTGTATATACACATTTAGCAATCGATAACAAAATGATATAAAGTCGATTTTGTTGTATATACACATTTGCAATCGATATCGAGATGGTTCAACTCATTAGTTTAGCATATTTAAGTTAATTAACCATATTTTTCTTACTAAAGTGTACGTAAAGCCATAACGGTATAACGGCAGTGCATTTGGAAGAACTCCGTAATCTTACATTTAGGTATAAAGTCGATTTTCTTGTATTTACACATTTAGCAATCGATACCGAAATGCATCAAATAACTGGTTTAGCATATTTAAGTTAATTAACCTTCTTTATCTTACTGAAGTTTACATAAAGCCATAACGGCATAACGGCAGTATATTTATATGAATTCCGTTATCTTATATTTAGGTATAAAGTCGATTTTTTTGTACATACACATTTAGCAATCGATATCGAAATGCTTCAAATCATTAGTTTAACATATTAAGTTAATAAACACTTTTTAGCATACTGAAGTCTACATAAAGCCTTAACGGTATAACGGCAGTGCATTTAGAAGAATTCCGTAATGTTATAATTTTATATTTAGGTACAAAGCCGATTTTCTTGTATATATACATTTCGCAATCGATATCGAAATGCTTCAGATAACTGGTTTAACATATTTAAGTTTATAAACCTCCTTTAACGAACTGAAGTTGACATAAAGCCATAACGGCACTGCATTTGGAAGAATTCCGTAGTCTTATATTTAGGCATAAATTCGATTTTCTTGTATATACACATTTTACAATCGATATCGAAATGCTTCAAATAACTGGTTTAGCATATTTAAGTTAATTAAACTTCTTTATCTCACTGAAGTTTACATAAAGACATAACGGTATAACGGCAGTGCATTTGGAAGAATTCCGTAAACTTATATTTAGGTATGAATTCGATTTTGTTGTATTTACACATTTAGCAATCGATATCGAAATCCTTCAAATCATTAGTTTAACATATTAAGTTAATAAACACTTTTTAGCATACTGAAGTCTACACAAAGCCTTAACGGTATAACGGCAGTGCATTTAGAAGAACTCCGTAATGTTATAATTTTATATTTAGGCACAAAGTCGATTTTCTTGTCTATATACATTTCGCAATCGATATCGAAATGCTTCAGATAACTGGTTTAACATATTTAAGTTTATAAACCTCTTTTAACGAACTGAAGTTGACATAAAGCCATAACGGCACTGCATTTGGAAGAATTCCGTAGTCTTATATTTAGGCACAAATTCGATTTTCTTGTATATACACATTTTACAATCGATATCGAAATGCTTCAAATAACTGGTTTAGCATATTTAAGTTAATTAAACTTCTTTATCTTACTGAAGTTTACATAAAGACATAACGGTATAACGGCAGCGCATTTGGAAGTATTCCGTAATCTTATATTTAGGTATAAATTCGATTTTCTTGTATATACACATTTAGCAATCGATATCGAAATGCTTCAAACCATTAGTTTAACATATTTAAGTTAATTAAGCTTCTTTATCGCACTGAAGTTAACACAAAGCTATGGCGGCATAACGGCAGTGCATGTGGAAGAGTTCCGTAATGTTATATTTAGGTATAAAGTCGATTTTCTTGTATATACACATTTAGCAATCGATAACAAAATGCTTCATATCATAAGTTGAACATGTTTAAGTTAATTAACCTTCTTTAACGTATTGAAGTTGATATAAAGCCATGGCGGCATAACGACAGTACATTTGGAAGAATTCCGTTATATTATATTTCGGTATAAAGTCGATTTTCTTGTATATATGCATTTAGTAATCGATATCGAAATGCTTCAAATAACTGGTTTAACATATTTAAATTACTAAACCTTCTTTAACGAACAGAAGTTAACACAAAGCCATAACGGCACTGCATTTAGAAGAATTCCGTAATCTTATATTTAGTTATAAAGTCGATTTTCGTGTATGTACTCATTTAGCAATCGATATCGAGATAGTTCAACTCATTAGTTTAACATATTTAAGTTAATAAACCTTCTTTAACTATCTGAAGTTGGCTTATAGCAATGGCGGCATAACGGCAGTGCATTTAGAAGAATTCCGTAATCTTATATTTAGGTATAAAGTCGATTTTCTTGTATATACACATTTAGCAATCGATAACAAAATGCTTCAACTCATTAGTTTAACATATTTAAGTTAATTAATTTTCTTTAACGTATTGAAGTTGATATAAAGCCATGGCCGCATAACGACAGTGCATTTAGAAGTATTCCGTAATCTTATATTTAGGTATAAAGTCGATTTTGTTGTGTATACACATTAGCAATCGATATCGAGATGGTTCAACTCATTAGTTTAACATATTTAAGTTAATTAACCGTATTTTTCTTACTGAAGTGTACGTAAAGCCATAACGGTATAACGGCAGTGCATTTGGAAGAATTCCGTAATCTTAAATTTAGGTACAAAGTTGATTTTCTTGTATTTACACATTTAGCAATCGATATCGAAATGCATCAAATAACTGGTTTAGCATATTTAAGTTAATTAACCTTCTTTATATTACTGAAGTTCACATAAAGCCATAACGGCATAACGGCAGTATATTTATGTGAATTCTGTTATCTTATATTTAGGTATAAAGTCTATTTTGTTGTATATACACATTTAGCAATCGCTATCGAAATGCTTCAAATCATTAGTTTAAAATATTTAAGTTAGTTAACCTTCTTTAACGTAATGAAGGTGATATAAAGCCATGGCGGCATAACTACAGTGAATTTAGAAGAACTCCGTAATCTTATATTTAGGTATAAAGTCGATTTTGTTGTATATACGCATCTAGCAATCGATATCGAAATGCTTCAAATCATTAGATTAACATATTTAAGTTAATTAACCTTCTTTAACGAACGGAAGTTGGCATAAAGCCATGGCGGTATAACGGCAGTGCATTTAGAAGAATTCCATAATCTTATATTTAGGTATAAAGTCGATTTTCATGCATATACTCATTTAGCAATCGATATCGAGATAGTTCAACTCATTAGTTTAACATATTTAAGTTAATAAACCTTCTTTAACGATCTGAAGTTGGCTTAAAGCAATTGCGGCATAACGGCAGTGCAATTAGAAGAATTCCGTAATCTTATATTTAGGTATAAAGTCGATTTTCTTGTATATACACATTTAGCAATCGAAAACGAAATCCTTCAAATCATTAGTTTAACATATTTAAGTTAATTAGCCTTCTTTAACGTAATGAAGGAGACATAAAGCCATGGCGGCATAACGACAGATCAGTTGGAAGAATTCCGTAATCTTATGTTAAGGTATAAATTCGGTTTTCTTTTACATACACATCTAGCAAGCGATATCGAAATGCTTCAAATCATTAGTTTAACAAAGTTAAAATTAACAAAAGTTAATTAACCTTCTTTAACGTATTGAAGTTGATATAAAGCCATGGCGGCATAACGACAGTACATTTGGAAGAATTCCGTAGTCTTATATTTAGGTATAAAGTCGATTTGCTTTTATATATGCATTAAGCAATCGATAGCGAAATGCTTCAAATAACTGGTTTAACATATTTAAGTTAATAAACCTTCTTTAACGAACTGTAGTTAACATAAAGCCATAACGGCATAACGGCAGTGCATTTGGAAGAATTCCGTAATCTTATATTTAGGTGTAAAGTCGATTTTGTTGTATATACACATTAGCAATCGATATCGAGATGGTTCAACTCATTAGTTTAACATATTTAAGTTAATAAACCTTCTTTAGCGATCTGAAGTTGGCTTAAAGCCATGGCGGCATAACGGCAGTGCATTTAGAAGAATTCCGTAATCTTATATTTAGGTATAAAGTCGATTTTCTTGTATATACACATTTAGCAATGCGTTAAATCATTAGTTTAACATATTTAAGTTAATAAACCTTCTTTAACGACCTGAAGTTGGCTTAAAGCAATGGCGGCATAACGGCAGTGCATTTAGAAGAATTCCGTAATCTCTTATTTAGATATAAAGTCGATTTTCTTGTATATACACATTTCGCAATCGATAACAAAATGCTTCATATCATTAGTTGAACATGTTTAAGTTAATTAACCTTCTTTAACGTATTGAAGTTGATATGAAGCCATGGCGGCATAACGACAGTACATTTGGAAGAATTCCGTAATATTATATTTCGGTATAAAGTCGATTTTCTTGTATATATGCATTTAGTAATCGATATCGAAATGCTTCAAAAGACTGGTTTAACATATTTAAATTGCTAAACCTTCTTTAACGAACAGAAGTTATCACAAAGCCATAACGGCATAACGGCACTGCATTTAGGAGAATTCCGTAATCTTATATTTAGGTATAAAGTCGATTTTCTTGTATATACTCATTTAGCAATCGATATCGAGATAGTTCAACTCATTAGTTTAACATATTTAAGTTAATAAACCTTCTTTAACGATCTGAAGTTGGCTTAAAGCAATTGCGGCATAACGGCAGTGCAATTAGAAGAATTCCGTAATCTTATATTTAGGTATAACGTCGATTTTGTTGTATATACACATTAGCAATCGATATCGAGATGGTTCAACTCATTAGTTTAACATATTTAAGTTAATTATAACTGGTTAACATATTTAGCGAACTGAAGTTGACTTAAAGCCATAACGGCACTGCATTTGGAAGAATTCCGTAGTTTTATATTTAGGCATAAATTCGATTATTTTGTATATACACATTTTGCAATCGATATCGAAATGCTTCAAATAACTGGTTTAGCATATTTAAGTTAATTAACCTTCTTAATCTTACTGAAGTTTACATAAAGCCATAACGGCATAACGGCATAACGGCAGTATATTTATATGAATTCCGTTATCTTATATTTAGGTATAAAGTCGATTTTGTTGTACATACACATTTAGCAATCGATATCGAAATGCTTCAAATCATTAGTTTAAAATATTTAAGTTAATTAACCTTCTTTAACGGACGGAAGTTGGCATAAAGCCATGGCGGCATAACGGCAGTGCATTTAGAAGAATTCCGTTATCTTATATTTAGGTATAAAGTCGATTTTCTTGTATATACACATTTAGTAATCGATAGCGAAATGCTTCAAATCATTAGTTTAATATAGTTAAGTTAATTAGCCTTCTTTAACGTAATGAAGGAGACATAAAGCCATGCCGACAGTTCATTTGGAAGAATTCCGTAATCTTATGTTTAGGTATAAATTCGATCTTCTTTTACATACACATTTAGCAAGCGATATCGAAATGCTTCAAATCATTAGTTTAACAAAGTTAAAATTAACAAAAGTTAATTAACCTTCTTTAACGTAGTGAAGTTGATACAAAGCCATGGCGGCATAACGACAGTATATTTGGAAGAATTCCGTAGTCTTATATTTAGGTATAAAGTCGATTTGCTTTTATATATGCATTAAGCAATCAATATCGAAATGCTTCAAATAACTGGTTTAACATATTTAAGTTAATAAACCTTCTTTAACGAACTGTAGTTAACATAAAGCCATAACGGCATAACGGCACTGCATTTAGGAGAATTCCGTAATCTTATATTTAGGTATAAAGTCGATTTTCTTGTATATACTCATTTAGCAATCGATATCGAGATAGTTCAACTCATTAGTTTAACATATTTAAGTTAATAAACCTTCTTTAACGATCTGAAGTTGGCTTAAAGCAATTGCGGCATAACGGCAGTGCAATTAGAAGAATTCCGTAATCTTATATTTAGGTATAAAGTCGATTTTGTTGTATATACACATTAGCAATCGATATCGAGATGGTTCAACTCATTAGTTTAACATATTTAAGTTAATTATAACTGGTTAACATATTTAGCGAACTGAAGTTGACTTAAAGCCATAACGGCACTGCATTTGGAAGAATTCCGTAGTTTTATATTTAGGCATAAATTCGATTTTGTTGTATATACACATTTTGCAATCGATATCGAAATGCTTCAAATAACTGGTTTACCATATTTAAGTTAATTAACCTTCTTAATCTTACTGAAGTTTACATAAAGCCATAACGGCATAACGGCATAACGGCAGTATATTTATATGAATTCCGTTATCTTATATTTAGGTATAAAGTCGATTTTGTTGTACATACACATTTAGCAATCGATATCGAAATGCTTCAAATCATTAGTTTAAAATATTTAAGTTAATTAACCTTCTTTAACGGACGGAAGTTGGCATAAAGCCATGGCGGCATAACGGCAGTGCATTTAGAAGAAATCCGTTATCTTATATTTAGGTATAAAGTCGATTTTCTTGTATATACACATTTAGTAATCGATAGCGAAATGCTTCAAATCATTAGTTTAACATAGTTAAGTTAATAAGCCTTCTTTAACGTAATGAAGGAGACATAAAGCCATGCCGACAGTTCATTTGGAAGAATTCCGTAATCTTATGTTTAGGTATAAATTCGATCTTCTTTTACATACACATTTAGCAAGCGATATCGAAATGCTTCAAATCATTAGTTTAACATATTTAAGTTAATTAACCTTCTTTATCTTACTGAAGTTTATATAAAGCCATAACGCTATATCGGCAGTGCATTTGGAAGAATTCCGTAAACTTATATTTAGGTATAAAGTCGATTTTGTTGTATCTACACATTAAGCAATCGATATCGAGATGCTTCAAATCATTAGTTTAACATATTTAAGTTAATTAACCTTATTTTTTCTTACTGAAGTTTACGTAAAGCCATAACGGTAAAACGGCAGTGCATTTGGAAGAATGCCGTAATCTTATATTTAGGTATAAAGTCGATTTTGTTGTATATACACACTAGCAATCGATATCGAGATGGTTCAGCTCATTAGTTTAACATATTAAAGCTAATATACCTTCTTTAACGATCTGAAGTTGGCTTAAAGCCATGGCGGCATAACGGCAGTGCATTTGGAAGAATGCCGTAATCTTATATTTAGGTATAAAGTCGATTTTGTTGTATATACACACTAGCAATCGATATCGAGATGGTTCAACTTATTAGTTTAACATATTTAAGTTAATTAACCTTCTTTAACGTATTGAAGTTGATATAAAGCCATGGCGGCATAACGACAGTGCATTTAGAATTATTCCGTAATCTTATATTTAGGTATAAAGTCGATTTTGTTGTATATACACATTAGCAATCGATATCAAGATGGTTCAACTCATTAGTTTA
>CM050327.1:73891077-73902077 GCA_027475135.1 Bactrocera correcta
AAGCGCCTGGTGGGAGTAGATGAAAGATAGAAGGTTTTCCTAAGAGGTCTTTAAATTATCTAACCAATGCTTTATGTTCGACCCGCCTCCTTTCAATAGTTTAGCCGATAGAGCGTTAGCAAAGTTGAAACAAAAATGTGACTATTGCTACGCCCCTGGTAGATGTAGAAGAAAGATTGAAGACTTTCCTGAGAGCTTTTAAGTTATCTAACCAATGCTTTATGTTCGACCCACCTCATTTCAATAGTTTAGCCACTAGAGCGTTAGCAAAGTTGAAACAAAAAAGTGACTATTTCCAAGCCCCTGATAGGAGTAGTAGAAAGATTGAAGACTTTCCTGAGAGCTCTTTAAATTATCTAACCAATGTTTTATGCTTGACCCACCTCGTTCCAATAGTTAAGCCTCAGAGCGTTAGCAAAGTTGAAACAAAAATGTGACGAAATTGACTAACCAATGCGGAGGATGGAGTCATGTGTAGAAGTTCACGCAAGTGAGGAAAGTTCTCTGATCGCCATTCACTTGGGAGTGGCCAGAAACGATTCTTTTACATATGACTCAAGCAGCTCACGACTTCCGGTCTTTGACCAAGTATCCTCTGGGTAGCCTAAGAACATCCGTTTGAAGGCGAGCTAAAGTGAGAAGGCGAAACATCCCCTGCATAGGGTTGTGCGCTGGGTTTGGGACCCGCCACGTAAAAAAACACCCCCATTGAAAAGGAAAAAACAGCTTTGGATGAGAGACCCCCCTTTTGATGACGACCACGGCAAACGAAATAAGGACTATGATTTGAGGGCATGCACCTGGAATGTCCGGTCCCTTAATTGGAAAGGTGCCGCTGCCCAGCTGGTAGATGTCCTCGTAAAGATAAAGGCTGACATCACCGCCGTCCAAGAAATGCGATGGACGGGACAAGGACAGAGACGAGTAGGTCCTTGTGACATTTACTACAGTGCCATATAAAGGAGCGCAAGTTTTGTGTTGGATTCGTGGTGGGAGAGAGACTCCGTCGCCGAGTACTATCATTCACTCCTATGAATGAACGTCTAGCCACAATTAGCATCAAAGCGAGGTTCTTCAACATATCGCTGATTTGCGCCCACGCCCCGACGGAAGAGAAGGACGATGTGACCAAAGATGCCTTTTATGAGTGCTTGGAGCGCACTTATGAGAGATGCCCCCGCCACGATGTCAAAATCGTGCTTGGCGACTTCAACGCCAGGGTGGGCAAAGAAGGTATCTTAGGCACTACGGTCGGTAAATTCAGCCTCCACGAGGAAACATCCCCAAATGGGTTGAGGCTGATCGACTTCGCCGGGGCCCGAAATATGGTTATCTGTAGTACTAGATTCCAGCATAAGAAGATACATCAAGCTACCTGGCTGTCTCCGGATCGAAAAACCACCAACCAGATCGATCATGTTGTGATAGACGGAAGACACGTCTCCAGTGTTTTAGATGTGCGTGCGCTCCGAGGTCCTAACATCGACTCGGACCACTATATTGTTGCAGCCAAAATTCGCACCCGCCTCTGTGCAGCAAAAAACGCACGCCAACTAACACAAGGAAGGTTCGACGTCGAGAAGCTGCAATCACAACAGACAGCCGAACGATTTTCTACTCGGCTTGCACTCCTGCTCTCTGAGAGCACTCGTCAACAACTCGGTATAAGGGAGCTGTGGGACGGCATTTCAAACTCCTTACGTACAGCTGCAACCGAAACCATTTGTTTTCGGAAAGTGCAAAGGAACAGCTGGTACGACGAGGAGTGCCGTGTCGCAGCGGAGAGAAAACAGGCTGCCTACCTCGCAACGTTACGATCGACCACAACACGTGCGGGATGGGATAGATACCGAGAGTTGAAGAGGGAAGCGAGACGCATTTGTAGACAGAAAAAGAAAGAGGCCAAAATGCGTGAGTACGAAGAGCTTGATAAGCTGGCCGACAGGGGTAATGCTCGAAAATTCTACGAAAAGATGCGGCGGCTTACAGAAGGTTTCAAGACCGGAGCATACTCTTGTAGAACCCCCAAAGGTGATCTAGTTACCGATGCCCAGAGCATACTTAAATTATGGAGGGAACACTTCTTCAGCCTGCTGAATGGCAGTGAACACACAACACCAGGAGAAAACGAACCCGATACCCCAATCGATGACGATGGAGCAGATGTTCCATTGCCCGACCATGATGAAGTTCGAATAGCAATTGCCCGCCTGAAAAACAACAAAGCGGCAGGGGCCGACGGATTGCCGGCCGAGCTATTCAAACACGGCGGCGAAGAGCTGATAAGGTGCATGCATCAGCTTCTTTGTAAAATATGGTCGGACGAAAGTATGCCCAACGATTGGAATTTAAGTGTGCTATGCCCAATCCATAAAAAAGGAGACCCCACAATCTGCGTCAACTACCGTGGGATTAGCCTCCTCAACATCGCATATAAGGTTCTGTCGAGCGTATTGTGTGAAAGATTAAAGCCCACCGTCAACAAACTGATTGGACCTTATCAGTGTGGCTTTAGACCTGGTAAATCAACAACCGACCAGATATTCACCATGCGCCAAGTCTTGGAAAAGACCCGTGAAAGAAGAATCGACACACACCACCTCTTCGTCGATTTCAAAGCTGCTTTCGACAGCACGAAAAGGAGCTGCCTTTATGCCGCGATGTCTGAATTTGGTATCCCCGCAAAACTAATACGGCTGTGTAAGCTGACGTTGAGCAACACGAAAAGCTCCGTCAGGATCGGGAAGGACCTCTCCGAGCCGTTCGAAACCAAACGAGGTTTCAGACAAGGCGACTCCCTATCGTGTGACTTTTTCAATCTGCTGCTCGAGAAAATTATTCGAGCTGCAGAACTTAATCGAGCAGGTACAATCTTTTACAAGAGTGTACAGCTGCTGGCGTATGCCGATGATATTGATATCATCGGCCTCAACACCCGCGCCGTTAGTTCTGCTTTCTACAGACTGAACAAGGAAGCAACTCAAATGGGTCTGGCAGTGAACGAGGGCAAGACGAAATATCTCCTGTCATCAAACAAACAGTCGTCGCACTCGCGACTTGGCTCCCACGTCACTGTTGACAGTCATAACTTTGAAGTTGTAGATAATTTCGTCTATCTTGGAACCAGCTTAAACACCACCAACAATGTCAGCCTGGAAATCCAACGCAGGATTACTCTTGCCAACAGGTGCTACTTCGGTAGGCAATTGAAAAGTAAAGTCCTCTCTCGACGAACAAAAACCAAACTCTATAAGTCGCTCATTATTCCCGTCCTGCTATATGGTGCAGAGGCTTGGACGATGACAACAACCGATGAGTCGACGTTGCGAGTTTTCGAGAGAAAAGTTCTGCGAAAGATTTATGGTCCTTTGCGCGTTGGCCACGGCGAATATCGCATTCGATGGAACGATGAGCTGTACGAGATATACGACGACATTGACATAGTTCAGCGAATTAAAAGACAGCGGCTACGCTGGCTAGGTCATGTTGTCCGGATGGATGAAAACGCTCCAGCTCTGAAAGTATTCGACGCAGTACCCGCCGCGGGAAGCAGAGGAAGAGGAAGACCTCCACTCCGTTGGAAGGACCAAGTGGAGAGGGACCTGGCTTCGCTTGGAATATCCAATTGGCGCCACGTAGCGAAGAGAAGAAACGACTGGCGCGCTGTTGTTGACTCGGCTATAATCGCATAAGCGGTGTCTACGCCAGTAAAGAAGAAGAAGAATGCTTTGTGAGCGTTAGCAAAGTTGAAACAAAAATGTGACTATTGCCAAGTCCCTGATAAGAGTAGAAGAAAGATTGAAGACTTTTCTGAGAGTTCTTTAGATTATCTAACCAACGCTTTATGTTTGACCCAACTCGTCTTAATAGTTTAGCCGCTAGAGCGTTAGCAAAGTTGAAACAAAAATGTGACTATTTCCAAGCCCCTGATAGGAGTAAACGAAAGACTGAAGACTTTCTTGAGAGCTCTTTAAATTATCTAACCAATGATTTATGTGTAATTCACCTTGTTCTAATAGTTTAGCCTCAGAGCGTTATCAAAGTTGAAACAAAAATATGACTATTGCCAAACCCCTGATAGGAGTAGAAGAAAGATTGAAGACTTTCCTGAGAGCTCTTTAAATTATCTAGCCAATGCTTTATGTTTGACTCACGTCGTTCCAATAGCTTAGCCGCTAGAGCGTTAGCAAAGTTGAAACAAAAATGTGACTATTGCCACGCCCCTGGTAGATGTAGAAGAAAGATTGAAGACTTTCCTGAGAGCTTTTAAGTTATCTAACCAATGCTTTATGTTCGACCCACCCCGTTCTAATAGTTTAGCCTCAGAGCGTTATCAAAGTTGAAACAGAAATGTGACTATTTCCAAGCCCCTGATAGGAGTAGAAGAAAGATTGAAGACTTTCCTGAGAGCTCTTTAAATTATCTAACCAATGCTTTATGTTCGACCCTCCTCGTTCAAAAAGTTTAGCCTCAGAGCGTAAGCAAATTTGAAACAAAAATGTGTCTATTGCCAAGCCCCTGGTAGGAGTAGAAAAAATATTGAAGACTTTCCTGAGAGCTCTTTAAATTATCTAACCAATGTTTTATGCTTGACTCACCTCGTTCCAAAAGTTTAGCCGCTAGAGCGTTAGCAAAGTTGAAACAAAAATGTAACTAAATTGACTAACCAATGCTTTATGAGCGTTAGCAAAGTTGAAACAAAAATGTGACTATTGCCAAGCGCCTGGTAGGAGCAGAAGAAAGATTGAAGACTTTCCTGAGAGCTCTTTAAATTATCTAACCAATGCTTTATGTTTGACTCACCTCGTTCCAATATTTTAGCCGCTAGAACGTTAGCAAAGTTCAAACAAAAATGTGACTATTGCCGAGCCCCCGGTAGGAGTAGAAGGAAGATTGAAGACTTTCCTGAGAGCTCTTTAAATTGTCTCACCAATTTTTTATGTTTGACTCAGTTCGTTCGAATAGTTTAGCCGCTAGAGCGTTAGCAAAGTTGAAACAAAAATAAGACTATTGCCAAGCGCCTGGTAGAAGTAGAAGAAAGATTTAAGACTTTCCTGAGAGCTCTTTAAATTATCTAACCAAGGCTTTATGTTCGACCCACCTCGTTTCAATTGTTTAGCCACTAGAGCGTTAGCAAAGTTGAAACAAAAATGTGACTATTTCCAAGCCCCTGATAGGAGTAGAAGAACGATTGAAGACTTTCCTGAGAGCTCTTTAAATTATCTAACCAATGCTTTATGTTCGACCCTCTGAGCAAAGTAAAAACAAAAATGTGAATATTGCCGAGCCCCTGGTAGGGGTAGAAGAAAGATTGAAGACTTTCCTGAGAGCTCTTTAAATTATCTCACCAATCTTTTATGTTTGACTCACCTCGTTCGAATAGTTTAGCCGCTAGAGCGTTAGCAAAGTTGAAACAAAAGATTGAAGACTTTCCTGCAAGCTCTTTAAATTATCTAGCCAAGGCTTTGTGTTCGACCCACCTCATTTCAATAGTTTAGCCACTAGAGCGTTAGCAAAGTTGAAACAAAAATGTGACTATTGCCGAGCCCTTGGTAAGAGTAGAAGAAAGATTGAAGATTTTCCTGAGACCCCTTTAAATTATCTAACCAATGCTTTACGTTTGACCCACCTCGTTCCTATAGTTTAGCCGCTAGAGCGTTAGCAAAGTTGAAACAAAAATGTGACCATTGCCGAGCCCCTGGTAGGAGTAGAAGAAAGATTGAAGACTTTCCTGAGAGCTCTTTAAATTATCTAACCAATGTTTTATGTTTGACTCACCTCGTTCCAATATTTTAGCCGCTAGAACGTTAGCAAAGTTGAAAAAAAAATGTGACTATTGCCAACCCCCTGATAGGAGTAGAAGAAAAATTGGGGACTTTCCTGAGAGCCCTTTAAATTATCTAACCAATGCTTTATGTTTCACCCACCTCGTTCCAATAGTTTAGCCGCTAGAGCGTTAGCAACGTTGAAACAAAATTGTGACCATTACCGAGCCCCTGGTAAGAGTAGAAGAAAGATTGAAGATTTTCCTGAGACCCCTTTAAATTATCTAACCAATGCTTTACGTTTGACCCACCTCGTTCCAATAGTTTAGCCGCTAGAGCGTTAGCAAAGTTGAAACAAAAATGTGACTATTGCCAACCCCCTGATAGGAGTAGAAGAAAAGTTTGGGACTTTCCTGAGAGCTCTTTAAATTATCTAACCAGCGCTTTATGTTTGACCCACCTCGTTCCAATAATTTAGCCCCTGATAGGAGTAGAAGAAAGGTTGAATACTTTATTGATAGCTCTTTAAATTATCTAACCGATGGTATATTTTCGACCCTCCTCGTTCAAATAGTTAAGCCTCAGATCGTTAGCAAATTTGAAACAAAAATGTGACTATTGCCAAGCCCCTGGTAGGAGTAGAAGAAAGAGTGAAGACTTTCCTGAGAGCAATTTAAATTATCTAACCAATGTTTTATGTTTGACCCACCTCGTTCCAATAGTTTAGCCGGTAGAGCGTTAGCAAAGTTGAAACAAAAATGTGACTATTGCCAAGCCCCTAATAGGAGTAGAAGAAAGTGTGAAGACTTTCCTGAGAGCTCTTTAAATTATCTAACCAATGTTTATCTTTAGCCCACCTCGCTCCAATAGTTTTGCCGGTAGAGCGTTAGCGAAGTTGAAACAAAAAAGTGACTATTTCCAAGCCCCTGATAAGAGAAGAAGAAAGATTGAAGACTTTCCGGAGAGATCTTTAACTTATCTAACCAATGCTTTATGCGTGACTCACCTCGTTCTAATAGTTTAGCCTCATAGCGTTATCAAATTTGAAAAAAAATGTGACTATTGCCGATCCCCTAGTAGGAGTAGAAGAAAGATTGCAAAATTTCCTGAAAGCCCTTTAAATTATCTAACCAATGCTTTATGTGTGACTCACCTCGTTCTAATAGTTTAGCCTCAGAGCGTTATCAAAGTTGAAAAAAAAATGTGACTATTGCCGAAACTCTGGTAGGAGTAGAAGAAAGATTGAAGAATTTCCTGAGAGCTCTTTAAATTATTTAACCAATGCTTTATGTTTGACTTACCTCGTTTAAATAGTTTACCCGCTAGAGCATTATCAAAAGTGAAACAAAAATGTGACTATTGCCAACCCCCTGGAAGGAGTAGAAGAAAAATTGGGGACTTTCCTGAGAGCTCTTTAAATTATATAACCAATGCTTTATGGTTGACCCACCTCTTTCCAATAGTTTAGCCGCTAGAGCGTTAGCAAGGTGGAAACAAAAATGTGACGATTGCCAAGCCCCTGATAGGAGTAGAAGAAAGATTGAAGACTTTCCTGAAAGCCTTTTAAATTATCTAACCAATGCTTTATGTTTGACTCACCTCGTTTAAATAGTTAACCCGCTAGAGCATTATCCAAAGTGAAACAAAAATGTGACTATTGCCAACCCCCTGGTAGGAGTAGAAGAAAGATTGAAGACTTTCCTGAGAGCTCTTTAAATTATTTAACCAATGCTTTATGTTTAACATACCTCGTTCAAATAGTTTACCCGCTAGAGCGTTAGCAAAGTTGAAACAAAAATATGACTATTGCCAAGACCCTGATAGGAGTAAAAGAAATATTGAAGACTTTCCTGAAAGCTCTTTAAATTATCTAACCAATGCTTTATGTTTGACCCACCTCGTTCAAACAGTTTATCCGCTAGAGCGTTATCAAGAGTGAAACAAAAATGTGACTATTGCCAACCCCCTGGTAGGAGTAGAAGAAAGATTGAAGACTTTCCTGAGAGCTCTTTAAATTATCTAACCAATGCTTTATGTTTGACTCACCTCGTTTAAATAGTTAACCCGCTAGAGCATTATCCAAAGTGAAACAAAAATGTGACTATTTCCAAGCCCCTGATAGGAGTAGAAGAAAGAGTGAAGATTTTCATAAGAGCTCTTTAAATTATCTAACCAATGCTTTATGTTTGACCCACCTCGTTCCAATAATTTAGACCCTGATAGGAGTAGAAGAAAGATTGAAGTCCTTCCTGAGAGCTCTTTGAATTATCTAGCCAATGCTTTATGTTTGACCCACCCCGTTCTAATAGTTTAGCCTCAGAGCGTTATCAAAGTTGAAACAGAAATGTGACTATTGCCAAGCCCCTGGTAGGAGTAGAAGAAAAGTCGGGGACTTTCCTGAGAGCTCTTTAAATTATCTAACAAACGCTTTATGTTTGACCCACCTCGTTCCAATAGTTTAGCCCCAAGAGCGCTAGCAACGTTGAAACCAAAATGCGACTATTGCCAAGCCCCTGATAGGAGTAGAAGAAAGATTAAAGACTTTCCTGAGAGCTCTTTGAATTATCTAGCCAATGCTTTATGTTTGACCCACCCCGTTCTAATAGTTTAGCCTCAGAGCGTTATCAAAGTTGAAACAGAAATGTGACTATTGCCAAGCCCCTGGTAGGAGTAGAAGAAAAGTCGGGGACTTTCCTGAGAGCACTTTAAATTATCTAACCAATGTTTTATGTTTGACTCACCTGGTTCCAATAGTTTAGCCTCAGAGCGTAAACAAAGTTGAAACAAAAACGTGACTATTGCCAACCTTCTGGTAGATGTAGAAGAAAGATTGAAGTCCTTCCTGAGAGCTCTTTGAATTATCTAGCCAATGCTTTATGTTTGACCCACCCCGTTCTAATAGTTTAGCCTCAGAGCGTTATCAAAGTTGAAACAGAAATGTGACTATTGCCAAGCCCCTGGTAGGAGTAGAAGAAAAGTCGGGGACTTTCCTGAGAGCACTTTAAATTATCTAACCAATGTTTTATGTTTGACTCACCTGGTTCCAATAGTTTAGCCTCAGAGCGTAAGCAAAGTTGAAACAAAAACGTGACTATTGCCAACCTTCTGGTAGATGTAGAAGAAAAATTAAAGACTTTCCTGAGAGCTCTTTAAATTATCTAACCAATGCTTTATGTTTGACTCACCTCGTTCCAATAGTTTAGCCGCTAGAGCGTTATCAAAAGTGAAACAAAAATGTGACTATTTCCAAGCCCCTGGTAGTAGTAGAAGAAAGATTGAAGACTTCTCTGAGACCTCTTTAAATTACCTAACCAATGCTATATGTTTGACTCACCTCGTTTAAATAGTTAAGCCGCTAGAGCGTTAGCAAAGTTAAAACAAAAATATGACTATTGCCGAGCCCCTGGTAGGAGTAGAAGAAAGATTGAAGACTTTCCTGAGAGCCCTAACATATTTAAGATAACAAACCTTCTTTAACGTATTGAAGTTGATATAAAGCCATGGCGGCATAACGTCAGTATATTTGGAAGAATTCCCTAGTCTTACATTTAGGTATAAAGTCGATTTTCTTGTATATATGCATTAACCAATCGATATCGAAATGTCTCAAATAACTGGTTTAACATATTAAAGTTAATAAACCTTCTTTAAATAACTGAAGTTAACATAAAGCCATAACGGCATAACGGCAGTGCATTTAGAAGAATTCTGTAATCTTATATTTAGGTATAAAGTCGATTTTGTTGTGTATATGCATTTAGCAATCGATTTCGAAAATCTTCAAATCATTAGTTTAACATATTTAAGTTAATAAAGCTTCTTTAACGCACTGCAGTTAACATAAAGCCATGGCGGCATAACGGCAGTGCATTTAGAAGAATTCCGTAAGCTTATATTTAGGTATAAAGTCGATTTTCTTGTATATACACATTTAGCAATAGATATCGAAATGCCTCAAATCATTAGTTTAACATATTTAAGTTATTTATCCTTCTATAACATATTGAAGTTGATATAAAGCCATGGCGGCATAACGACAGTACATTTGGAAGAATTTCGTAATCTTATATTTATGTAGAAAGTCGATTTTCTTGTAAATATGAATTAGGCAATCGATTTCGAAATGCTTCAAATAACTAGTGTAACATATCTAAGTTAATAAACCTTCTTAAACGAACTGAAGTTAACATAAAGCCATAACGGCATAACGGCAGTGCATTTAGAAGAATTTCGTTATCATGTATTTAGGTATGAACTCGATTTTCTTGTATATGCACATTTAGCAATCGATATCGAAATGGCTCAAATCATTAGTTTAACATATTTAATTTAATTAACCCTCTTTATCTTACTGAAGTCTACAAACGCTTTAACGGCATAATGGCAAAGCATTTAGAAGAATAACGTAATCTTATATTTAGGTATAAAGTCGATTTTCTTGTTAATACTCATTTAGCAATCGATATCGAAATGCTTCAAATCATTAGTTTAACATATTTAAGTTAACAAACCTACTTTAACGCACTGAAGTAAACACAAAGCCATGGCGGCATAACGGAAGTGCATGTAGAAGAATTCCGTAATCTTCTATTTAGGTATAAATTCGATTTTTTTGTATATACACATTTAGCAATCGATATCAAAATGCTTCAAATCATTAGTTTAACATATTTAAGTTAATTAACCTTTTTGAACGCACTGAAGTTAACATAAAGCCATAACGGCATAACGGCAGTGCATGTGGAAGAATTCCGTTATCATATATTTAGTTATGAAGTCGATTTTCTTGTATATACACATTTAGCAATCGATATCGAAATGCCTCAAATCATTAGTTTAACATATTTAAGTTAATTAACCCTCTTTATCTTACTGAAGTCTACAAACGCCTTAACGGCATAACGGCAAAGCATTTAGAAGAATTACGTAATCTTATGTTTAGGTATAAAGTCGAATTTTTTGTATATACTCATTTAGCAATCGATATAGAAATGCTTCAAATCATTAGTTTAACATATTTAAGTTAATTAACCCTCTTTATCTTACTGAAGTCTACGAAAGGTTTTAACGGAATAACGGCAAAGCATTTAGAAGAATTCCGCAATCTTATATTTAGGTTTAAAGTCGATTTTGTTGTATATACTCATTTAGCAATCGAAATCGAAATGCTTCAAATCATAAGTTTAACATATTTAAGTTAATTAACCCTCTTTATCTTACTGAAGTCTACAAACG
>CM050327.1:73902577-73943153 GCA_027475135.1 Bactrocera correcta
AAGCCATGGCGCCATAACGACAGTAATTTGGAAGAATTCCGTAATCTTATATTTAGGTATAAACTCGATTTTGTTGTATATAGATATCGAAATGCTTCAAATCATTAGTTTAGCATATTTAAGTTATTTAACCCTCTTTATCTTACTGAAGTCTACATAAAGCCTTAACGGCACAACGGCAGTGCATTTAGAAGAACTACGTTATCTTATATTTAGGGATAAAGTCGATTTTCTTGTATATACTCATTTAGCAATCGATATCGAAATGCTTCAAATCATTAGTTTAACATATTTAAGCTAATAAACCTTCTTTAACGAACTGAAGTTGGCATAAATCCATGGCGACATAACGGCAGTGCATTTCGAATAATTCCGTAATCTTATATTTAGGTATAAAAGAGATTTTGTTGTATAAACACATTTAGCAATTGATATCGAAATGCCCCGAATCATTAGTTTAACATATTTAAGTTAATAAACCTTCTTTAACGAACTGAAGTTGGCATAAATCCATGGCGGCATAACGGCAGTGCATTTAGAATAATTCCGTAACCTTATATTTAGGTATAAAGTAGATTTTCTTGTATATACTCATATAGCAATCGATATCGAAATGCTTCAAATCATTAGTTTAACATATTTAAGTTAACAAACCTACTTTAACGATTTGAAGTTAACACAAAGCCATGGCGGCATAACGGAAGTGCATGTAGAAGAATTTCGTACTTTTCTATTAAGGTATAAATTCGATTTTTATGTATATACACATTAAGCAATCGATATCGAAATGCTTCAAATCATTAGTTTAAAATATTTAAGTTAATTAACCTTTTTTAACGCACTGAAGTTAACATAAAGCCATAACGGCATAACGGCAGTGCATGTAGAAGAATTCCGTTATCATACATTTAGGTATAAAGTCGATTTTCTTGTATATACACATTTAGCAATAGATATCGAAATGCCTCAAATCATTAGTTAAACATATTTAAGTTAATTAACCCGCTTTATTTTACTGAAGTCTACAAACGTTTTAACGGCATAACGGCAAAGCATTTAGAAGAATTCCGTAATCTTATATTTAGGTATAAAGTCGATTTTGTTGTATATGCTCATTTAGCAATCGATATAGAAATGCTTCAAATCATTAGTTTAACATATTAAAGTTAATTAACCCTCTTTATCTTACTGAAGTCTACAAACGTTTTAACGGCATAACGGCAAAGCATTTAGAAGAATTCCGTATTCTTCTATTTAGGTATAAATTCGATTTTTTTGTATATACACATTTAGCAATCGATATCGAAATGCCTCAAATCATTAGTTTAACATATTTAATTTAATTAACCCTCTTTATCTTACTGAAGTCTACAAACGCCTTAACGGCATAACGGCAGTGCATTTGGAAGAATTCCGTTATCATATATTTAGGTAGAAAGTCGATTTTGTTGTATATACTCATTTAGCATTTGATATAGAAATGCTTCAAATCATAAGTTTAACATATTTAAGTTAATTAACCCTCTTTATCTTACTGAAGCTTACATAAAGCCATAACGGTATAACGGCTGTGCATTTGGGAGAATTTCGTAATCTTATATTTAGGTATAAAGTCGATTTTGTTGTGTATACACATTAAGCAATCGTTATCGAAATGCTTCAAATCATTAGTTTAACAAATTTAAGTTAATTAACCTTCTTTAACATATTGAAGTTGATATAAAGCCATGACGGCATAACGACAGTACATTTGGAAGAATTCCGTAATCTTATATTTAGGTATAAAGAAGATTTTCTTGTATATATGCATTTAGCAATCGATTTCGAAAATTTTCAAATCATTAGTTTAACATATTTAAATTAATAAACTTTCTTTAACGAACAGAAGTTAACATAAAGCCATAACTGCATTACGGCAGTGCATTTAGAATAATTCCGTAATCTTATATTTAGGTATATAGTCGATTTTGTTGTAAATGCACATTTAGCAATCAAAATCGAAATGCCTCAAATCATTAGTTTAACATATTTAAGTTAATTAACCTTTTTTAACGTATTGAAGTTGATATAAAGCCATTGTGGCATAACGACAGTACATTTGGAAGAATTCCGTAATCTTATATTTAGGTATAAAGTCGATTTTCTTGTATATAAGCATTAAGCAATCGATTTCGAAATGCTTCAAGTAACTAGTGTAAAATATCTAAATTAATAAACCTTCTTAAACGAACTGAAGCTAACTTAAAGCCACAACTGCATAACGGCAGTGCATTTAGAAGAACTCCGTAATCTTATATTTAGGTATAAAGTCGATTTTCTTGTATATACTCATTTAGCAATCGATATCGAAATGCTTCAAATCATTAGTTTAACATATTTAAGTTAACAAACCTACTTTAACGCACTGAAGTTAACACAAAGTCATAGCGGCATTACGGAAGTGCATGTAGAAGAATTCCGTAATCTTCAATTCAAAAAATTCGATTTTTTTTTTATATAGACATTTAGCAATCGATATCGAAATGCTTCAAATCATTAGTTTAACATATTTAAATTAATTAACCTTTTTTAACGCACTGAAGTTAACATAAAGCCATAACGGCATAACGGCAGTGCATGTAGAAGAATTCCGTTATCATATATTTAGGTACAAAATCGATTTTCCTGTATATACACATTTAGCAATAGATATCGAAATGCCTCCAATCATTAGTTTAACATATTTAAGTTAATTAACCCTCTTTAACTTACTGAAGTCTACATAAAGCCTTAACGGCATAACGGCAGTGCATTTAGAAGAATTACGTAATCTTATATTTAGGTATAAAGTCGATTTTCTTGTATATACTCATTTAGCAATCGATATCGAAATGCTTCAAATCATTAGTTTAACATATTTAAGTTAACAAACCTACTTTAACGCACTGAAGTTAACACAAAGCCATTTTGGCGTAATCTTATATTTAGGTATAAAGTCGATCTTCTTGTATATACTCATTTAGCAATCGATATCGAAATGCTTCAAATCATTAGTTTAACATATTTAAGTTAACAAAGCTACTTTAACGCACTGAAGTTAACAAAAAGCCATAACGGCAGCGCATGTAGAAGAATTCCGTTACCATATATTTAGGTACAAAATCGATTTTCTTGTATATACACATTTAGCAGTAGATATTGAAATGCCTCCAATCATTAGTTTAACATATTTAAGTTAATTAACCCTCTTTATCTTACTGAAGTCTACAAAAATCTTAACGGTGTAACGGCAAAGCATTTAGAAGAATTACGTAAACTTATATTTAGGTATAAAGTCGATTTTCTTGTATATACTCATTTAGCAATCGATATCGAAATGCTTCAAATCATTAGTTTAACATATTTAAGTTAGCAAACCTACTTTAACGCACTGAAGTTAATACAAAGCCATGGCGGTGTAACGGCAGTGCATGTAGAAGAAATCCGTAATCTTATATTTAGGTATAAATTCGATTTTTTTGTATATATACATTTAGCAGTCGATATTGAAATGCTTCAAACCATTAGTTTAACATATTTAAATAATTAACCTTCTTTAACGTATTGAAGTTGATACAAACAATGGCGGCATAACGACAGTACATTTGGAAGAATTCCGTAATCTTATATTTAGGTATAAAGTCGATTTTCTTGTATATACACATATAGCAATCGATATCGAAATGCTTCAAATCATTAGTTTAACATATTAAAGTTAATTAACCATCTTTAACGTATTGAAGGTGAAATAAAGTCATGGCGCCATAACGTCAGTAATTTGAAAGAATTCCATAATCTTATATTTAGGTATAAAGTCGATTTTCCTGTATATATGCATTTAGAAATCGATATCGAAATGCTTCAAATCATTAGTTTAACATATTTAAGTTAATTAACCATCTTTAACGTATTGAAGGTGAAATAAAGCCATGGCGCCATACCGACAGTTATTTGGAAGAATTCCGTAATCTTATATTTAGGTATAAAATCGATTTTTTTGTATAAACACATTTAGCAATCGATATCGAAATGCTTCAAATCATTAGTTTAGCATATTTAAGTTATTTAACCCTCTTTATCTTACTGAAGTCTACATAAAGCCTTAACGGCACAACGGCAGTGCATTTAGAAGAAATACGTTATCTTATATTTAGGGATAAAGTCGATTTTCTTGTATATACTCATTTAGCAATCGATATCGAAATGCTTCAAATCATTAGTTTAACATATTTAAGTTAATAAACCTTCTTTAACGAACTGAAGTTGGCATAAATCCATGGCGGCATAACGGCAGTGCATTTCGAATAATTCCGTAATCTTATATTTAGGTATAAAATAGATTTTGTTGTGTAAACACATTTAGCAATCGATATCGAAATGCCCCGAATCATTAGTTTAACATATTTAAGTTAATAAACCTTCTTTAACGAACTGAGGTTGGCATAAATCCATGACGGCATAACGGCAGTGCATTTAGAATAATTCCGTAACCTTATATTTAGGTATAAAGTCGATTTTCTTGTATATACTCATTTAGCAATCGATATCGAAATGCTTCAAATCATTAGTTTAACATATTTAAGTTAACAAATCTACTTTAACGATTTGAAGTTAACACAAAGCCATGGCGGCATAACGGAAGTGCATGTAGAAGAATTCCGTAATCTTCTATTTAGGTATAAATTCGATTTTTATGTATATACACATTTAGCAATCGATATCGAAATGCTTCAAATCATTGGTTTAACATATTTAAGTTAATTAACCTTTTTTAACGCACTGAAGTTAACATAAAGCCATAACGGCATAACGGCAGTGCATGTAGAAGAATTCCGTTATCATACATTTAGGTATAAAGTCGACTTTCTTGTATATACACATTTAGCAATAGATATCGAAATGCCTCCAATCATTAGTTTAACATATTTAAGTTAATTAACCCTCTTTATCTTACTGAAGTGTACATAAAGCCTTAACGGCTTAACGGCAAAGCATTTAGAAGAATAACGTAATCTTATATTTAGGTATAAAGTCGATTTTCTTGTATATACTCATTTAGCAATCGATATCGAAATGCTTCAAATCATTAGTTTAACTTATTTAAGTTAACAAACCTACTTTAACGCACTGAAGTTAACAAAAAGCCATGGCGGCATAACGGCAGTGCATGTAGAAGAAATCCGCAATATTATATTTAGGTATAAATTCGATCTTTTTGTATATACACATTAAGCAATCGATATCGAAATGCTTCAAATCATTAGTTTAACATATTTCAGTTAATTAACCTTTTTTAACGTATTGAAGTTGATATAAAGCCATGGTGGCATAACGACAGAACATTTGGAAGAATTACGTAATTTTATATTTAGGTATAAAGTCGATTTTCTTGTATATATGCATTAAGCAATCGATATCGAAATGGTTCAAATAACTGGTTTAACATATTTAAGTAAACAAACCTACTATAACGCACTGAAGTTAACACAAAGCCATGGCGGAATAACGGCCTATATTTAGGTATAAATTCGATTTTTTTGCATATACACATTTAGCAATCGATATCGAAATGCTTCATATCATTAGTTTAACATATTAAGTTAATAAACATTTTTTATCTTAATGAGGTCTACATAAAGCCTTAACGGTATAACAGCAGTGCATTTAGAAGAACTCCGTAATGTTATAATTTTATATTTAGGTATAAAATCGATTTTGTTGTATTTACACATTTAGCAGTCGATATTGAAATGCTTCAAACCATTAGTTTAACATATTTAAATAATTAACCTTCTTTAACGTATTGAAGTTGATACAAACAATGGCGGCATAACGACAGTACATTTGGAAGAATGCCGTAATCTTATATTTAGGTATAAAATAGATTTTGTTGTGTAAACACATTTAGCAATCGATATCGAAATGCCTCAAATCATTAGTTTAACATATTTAAGTTTATTAACCTTTTTTAACGTATCGAAGTTGATATAAAGCCATGGTGGCATAACGACAGTACATTTGGAAGAATTCCGTAATCTTATATTTAGGTATAAAGTCGATTTTCTTGTATATATGCATTTAGCAATCGATTTTGAAATGCTTCAAATCATTAGTTTAACATATTTAAGTTAAAAAACCTACTTTAACGCACTGAAGTTAACACAAAGCCATGGCAGCATAACGGCTTATATTTAGGTATAAATTCGATTTTTTTATATATACACATTTAGCAATCGATATCGAAATGCCTCAAATCATTAGTTTAACATATTTAAGTTAATTAACCATCTTTAACGTATTGAAGGTGAAATAAAGCCTTAACGGTATAACGGCAGTGCGTTTAGAACAACTCCGTAATGTTATAATTTTATATTTAGGTATAAAGTCGATTTTGTTGTATTTACACATTTAGCAGTCGATATGGAAATGCTTCAAACCATTAGTTTAACATATTTAAAATAATTAACCTTCTTTAACGTATTGAAGTTGTTACAAACCATGGCGGAATAACGGCAGTGCATTTGGAAGAATTCCGTTATCCTATGTTTAGGTATAAAGTCAAGCTTCTTGTACTAGCACATTTAGCAATCGATATCGAAATGCTTCAAATCATTAGTTTAACATATTTAAGTTAAATTACCTTCTTTAACCTACCGAAGGTGACATGAAGCCATGGCGGCATAACGGCAGTGCATGTAGAAGAATTCCGTAATTTTATATTTAGGAATAAAATCGATTTTGTTGTATAAACACATTTAGCAATCGATATCGAAATGCTTCAATTCATTAGTTTAACATATTTAAGTTAACTAACCATCTTTAACGTATTAAAGGTGAAATAAAGCCACGGCGCCATAACGACAGTAATTTGGAAGAATTCCGTAATCTTATATTTAAGTATAAAGTCGATTTTCTTGTATATATGCATTTAGAAATCGATATCGAAATGCTTCAAATCATTAGTTTAACATATTTAAGTTAATTAACCATCTTTAACGTATTAAAGGTGAAATAAAGCCACGGCGCCATAACGACAGTAATTTGGAAGAATTCCGTAATCTTATATTTAGGTATAAAGTCGATTTTCTTGTATATATGCATTAAGTAATCGATATCGAAATGCTTCGAATAACTGGTTTAAAATATTTAAGTTAATAAACCTTCTTTAACTAACTGAAGTTAACATAAAGCCATAGCGGAATAACGGCAGTGCATTTGGAAGAATTCCGTTATCCTATGTTGAGGTATAAAGTCAAGCTTCTTGTACTAGCACATTTAGCAATCGATATCGAAATGCTTCAAATCAATCTTCTTCTTCTTTACTGGCGTAGGCACCGCTTACGCGATTACAGCCGAGTCAATAACAGCGCGCCACTCGTTTCTTCTTCTCGCTACGTGGCGCCAATTGGATATTCCAAGCGAAGCCAGGTCCTTCTCCACTTGGTCCTTCCAACGGAGTGGAGGTCTTCCTCTTCCTCTGCTTCCTGCGGCGGGTACTGCGTCGAATACTTTCAGAGCTGGCGTGTTTTCATCCATCCGGACAACATGACCTAGCCAGCGTAGCCGCTGTCTTTTAATTCGCTGAACTATGTCAATGTCGTCGTATATCTCGTACAGCTCATCGTTCCATCGAATGCGATATTCGCCGTGGCCAACGCGCAAAGGACCATAAATCTTTCGCAGAACCTTTCTCTCGAAAACTCTTAGGTTCGACTCATCGGTTGTTGTCATCGTCCAGGCCTCTGCACCGTATAGCAGGACGGGAATTATGAGCGACTTATAGAGTTTAGTTTTTGTTCGTCGAGAGAGGACTTTACTTTTCAATTGCCTACTCAGTCCGAAGTAGCACCTGTTGGCAAGAGCAATCCTGCGTTGGATTTCCAGGCTGACATTGTTGGTGGTGTTTAAGCTGGTTCCAAGATAGACGAAATTATCTACAACTTCGAAGTTATGACTGTCAACAGTGACGTGGGAGCCAAGTCGCGAGTGCGACGACTGTTTGTTTGATGACAGGAGATATTTCGTCTTGCCCTCGTTCACTGCCAGACCCACTTGTGTTGCCTCCTTGTTAAGTCTGGAGAAAGCAGAACTAACGGCGCGGGTGTTGAGGCCGATTATATCAATATCATCGGCATACGCTAGTAGCTGTACACTCTTATAGAAGATTGTACCTGCTCGATTCAGTTCTGCAGCTCGAATAATTTTCTCCAGAAGAAGATTGAAAAAGTCGCACGATAGGGAGTCGCCTTGTCTGAAACCTCGTTTGGTATCGAACGGCTCGGAGAGGTCCTTCCCGATCCTGACGGAGCTTTGAGTTTTGCTCAGCGTCAGTTTACACAGCCGAATTAGTTTTGCGGGGATACCAAATTCAGACATCGCGGCATAGAGGCAGCTCCTTTTCGTGCTGTCGAAAGCAGCTTTGAAATCGACGAAGAGGTGGTGTGTGTCGATTCTCCTTTCACGGGTCTTTTCCAAGATTTGGCGCATCGTGAATATCTGGTCGGTTGTTGATTTGCCAGGTCTAAAGCCACACTGATAAGGTCCAATCAGCTTGTTGACGGTGGGCTTTAATCTTTCACACAATACGCTCGACAGAACCTTATATGCGATGTTAAGGAGGCTAATCCCACGGTAGTTGGCGCAGATTGTGGGGTCTCCTTTTTTATGTATTGGGCATAGCACACTTAAATTCCAATCGTTTGGCATGCTTTCGTCCGTCCATATTTTACAAAGAAGCTGATGCATGCTCCTTACCAGTTCTTCGCCGCCGTGTTTGAATAGCTCGGCCGGCAATCCGTCGGCCCCTGCCGCCTTGTTGTTCTTCAGGCGGGCAATTGCTATTCGAACCTCTTCATGGTCGGGCAATGGAACGTCTGCTCCATCGTCATCGATTGGGGTATCGGGTTCGTTTTCTCCTGGTGTTGTGGGTTCACTGCCATTCAGCAGGCTGAAGAAGTGTTCCCTCCATAATTTAAGTATGCTCTGGGCATCGGTAACTAGATCACCTTTGGGGGTTCTACAAGAGTATGCTCCGGTCTTGAAACCTTCTGTAAGCCGCCGCATCTTTTCGTAGAATTTTCGAGCATTACCCCTGTCGGCCAGCTTATCAAGCTCTTCGTACTCACGCATTTCGGCCTCTTTCTTTTTCTGTCTACAAATGCGTCTCGCTTCCCTCTTCAACTCTCGGTATCTATCCCATCCCGCACGTGTTGTGGTCGATCGTAACGTTGCGAGGTAGGCAGCCTGTTTTCTCTCCGCTGCGACACGGCACTCCTCGTCGTACCAGCTGTTCTTTTGCACTTTCCGAAAACCAATGGTTTCGGTTGCAGCTGTACGTAAGGAGTTTGAGATGCCATCCCACAGTTCCCTTATACCGAGTTGTTGACGAGTGCTCTTAGAGAGCAGGAGTGCAAGCCGAGTAGAAAATCGTTCGGCTGTCTGTTGTAATTGCAGCTTCTCGACGTCGAACCTTCCTTGTGTTTGTTGGTGTGCGTTTTTTGCTGCACAGAGGCGGGTGCGAATTTTGGCTGCAACAATATAGTGGTCCGAGTCGATGTTAGGACCTCGGAGCGCACGCACATCTAAAACACTGGAGACGTGTCTTCCGTCTATCACAACATGATCGATCTGGTTGGTGGTTTTTCGATCCGGAGACTGCCAGGTAGCTTGATGAATCTTCTTATGCTGGAATCTAGTACTACAGATAACCATATTTCGGGCCCCGGCGAAGTCGATCAGCCTCAACCCATTTGGGGATGTTTCCCTGTGGAGGCTGAATTTACCGACCGTAGTGCCAAAGATACCTTCTTTGCCCACCCTGGCGTTAAAGTCGCCAAGCACGATTTTGACATCGTGGCGGGGGCATCTCTCATAAGTGCGCTCCAAGCACTCATAAAGGGCATCTTTGGTCACATCGTCCTTCTCTTCCGTCGGGGCGTGGGCGCAAATCAGCGACATGTTGAAGAACCTCGCTATGATGCGAATTGTGGCTAGACGTTCATTCATAGGAGTGAATGATAGTACTCAGCGACGGAGTCTCTCTCCCACCACGAATCCAACACCAAACTTGCGCTCCTTTATATGGCCACTGTAGTAAATGCCACAAGGACCTACTTGTCTCTGTCCTTGTCCCGTCCATCGCATTTCTTGGACGGCGGTGATGTCAGCCTTTATCTTTACGAGGACATCTACCAGCTGGGCAGCGGCACCTTCCTAATTAAGGGACCGGACATTCCAGGTGCATGCCCTCAAATCATAGTCCTTATTTCGTTTGCCATGGTCGTCATCAAAAGGGGGGCTCTCATCCGAGGCTGTTTATGTTTTTTCATTGGGGGTGTTTTTTTACGTGGCGGGTCCCAAACCCAGCGCACAACCCTATGCAGGGGTGTTTCGCCTTCTCACTTTAGCTCGCCTTCAAACGGATGTTCTTAGGCTACCCAGAGGATACTTGGTCAAAGACCGGAAGTCGTGAGCTGCTTGAGTCATATGTAAAAGAATGTTTCTGGCCACTCCCAAGTGAATGGCGATCAGAGAACTTTCCTCACTTGCGTGAACTTCTACACATGACTCCATCCTCCAGTGAATGGCGATCAGAGAACTTTCCTCACTTGCGTGAACTTCTACACATGACTCCATTAGTTTAACATATTAAAGTTAATTAACCATCTTTAACGTATTGAAGGTGAAATAAAGCCATGGCGCCATAACGACAGTAACTTGAAACAATTCCGTAATCTTATATTTAGGTATAAAATCGATTTTCTTGTATATATGCATTTAGAAATCGATATCGAAATGCTTCAAATAACTGGTGTAAAATATTTAAGTTAATAAACCTTCTTGAACTAACTGAAGTTAACATAAAGCCATGGCGGAATAACGGCAGTGCTTTTGGAAGAATTCCGTGATCCTATGTTTAGGTATAAAGTCAAGCTTCTGTAGCAGTTGATATCGAAATGCTTCAAATCATTAGTTTAACATATTTAAGTTAAATTACCTTCTTTAACTTACTGAAGGTGACATGAAGCCATGGCGGCATAACGGCAGTGCATGTAGAAAAATTCCGTAATTTTATATTTAGTTATAAAATCGATTTTGTTGTATATACTCATTTAGCAATCGATATCGAAATGCTTCAAATCATTATTTTAACATATTTAAGTTAATAAGGCTTCTTTAACGCACTGAAGTTAACATAAAGCCATGGCGGTATAACGGCAGCGCATGTAGAAGAATTCCGTAATCTTAAGTTTAGGTATAAATTCGATTTTGTTGTATATACACATTTAGCAATCGCTATCGAGATGCTTCAACTCATTAGTTTAACATATTTAAGTTAGTTAACCTTCTTTAGCGTATTGAAGTTGATATAACGCCATGGCGACATAACGGCAGTGCATTTAGAAGAATTCCGTAATCTTATACTTAGGTATAAAGTCGATTTTCTTGTATATAAACATTAAGCAATCGATAACGAAATGCTTAAATCATTAGTTTAACATGTTTAAGTTAATTGACCTTCTTTATCTTACTGAAGTTTACATAAAGCCATACGGCATAACGGCAGTGCATTAGAAGAATTCCGTATCTTATATTTAGGTCATAAAGTCGATTTTCTTGTACATACACATTTAGCAATCGATATCGAAATGCTTCAAATAATGTTTAGCATATTTAAGTAACTTAACCTCTTTATCTTACTGAAGTCTACATAAAGCCTTAACGCATAACGGCATGAATATTTAAATGAATTCCGTTATCTTATATTTAGGTATAAAGTCGATTTTGTTGTACATACACATTTAGCAATCGATATCGAAATGCTTCAAATCATTAGTTTAACATATTTAAGTAACTTAACCCTCTTTTTCTTATTGAAGTCTGCATAAAGCCTTAACGGCATAACGGCAGTGCATTTAGAAGAATTCGTAATCTCTATTTAGGTATAAATCGATTTTCATTAGGTATCGATTTGGATAACCATTTAGCAATCGATATCGAAATGCTTCAAATCATTAGTTTAACATATTTAAGTTAATAACCTCTTTATCTTAATGAAGTCTACATAAAGCTTAACGGCATAACGGCAGTGCATTTAGAAGAATTCCGTATCTTATATTTAGGTATAAATCGATTTCTTGTATATACTCATTTAGCAATCGATATCGAAATGCTTCAATCATTGGTTTAACATATTTAAGTTAATTAACCTTCTTTAACGTACTGAAGTTACATAAAGCCATACGGATAACGCGCTGACATTTAGAAGAATTCCGTTATCTTATATTTAGGTATAAATTCGACTTTCTTGTATATACTACATTTAGCAAGCGATATCGAAATGCTTCAAATCATTACTTTAACATATTTAAAATAATTAACCTTCTTTAACGTATTGAAGTTGATACAAAGCCATGGCGGCATAACGACAGTACATTTGGAAGAATTCCGTTATCTTATATTTAGGTATAAATTCGACTTTCTTGTATATATGCATTTAGAAATCGATATCGAAATGCTTCAAATCATTAGTTTAACATATTTAAGTTAATTAACCTTCTTTAGCGTATTGAAGTTCATATAAAGCCGTGGCGGCATAACGACAGTAATTTGGAAGAATTCCGTAATCTTATGTTTAGGTATTAGGTCTATTTTCTTGTATATATGCATTTAGAAATCGATATCGAAATGCTCCAAATCATTAGTTTAACATATTTAAGTTAATTAACCTTCTTTAACGTATTGAAGTTGATACAAAGCCATGGCGGCATAACGACAGTACATTTGGAAGAATTCCGTTATCTTATGTTTAGGTATAAATTCGACTTTCTTGTATATATGCATTTAGATATCGATATCGAAATGCTTCAAACCATTAGTTTAACATATTTAAGTTAATTAACCTTCTTTATCGTATTGAAGTTGATATAAAGCCATGGCGGCATAACGACAGTGCATGTAGAAGAATTCCGTAATCTTATATTTAGTTATAAAGTCGATTTTGTTGTATATATGCATTTAGCAATCGATTTCGAAAATCTTCAATTCATTAGTTTAACATATTTAAGTTAATTAACATTCTTTAACGTATTGAAGGTGATATAAAGCCATGGCGACATAACGACAGTAAATTTGGAAGAATTTCGTAATCTTATATTTAGGTATAAAGTCGATTTTCTTTTATATTTATATGCATTTAGCAATCGATTTTGAAATGCTTCAAATCATTAGTTTAACATATTTAAGTTAACAAACCTACTTTAACGCTCTGAAGTTAACAAAAAGCCATGGCGGCATAACGGCTTACATTTAGGTATAAATTCGATTTTTTTGTATATACACATTTAGCAATCGATATCGAAATGCTTCAAATCATTAGTTTAACATATTAAATAAATAAACATTTTTTAGCTTAGTGAGGTCTACATAAAGCCTTAACGGTATAACGGCAGTGCGTTTAGAACAACTCCGTAATGTTATAATTTTATATTTAGGTATAAAGTCGATTTTGTTGTATTTACACATTTAGCAGTCGATATCGAAATGCTTCAAACCATTAGTTTAACATATTTAAAATAGCTAACCTTCTTTAACGTATTGAAGTTGATACAAACCATGGCGGCATAACGGCAGTGCATTTGGAAGAATTCCGTTAACCTATGTTTAGGTATAAAGTCAAGCTTCTTGTACTAGCACATTTAGCAATCGATATCGAAATGCTTCAAATCATTAGTTTATCATATTTAAGTTAAATTACCTTCTTTAACATACCGAAGATGACATGAAGCCATGGCGGCATAACGGCAGTGCATGTAGAAGAATTCCGTAATTATATATTAAGGAATAAAATCGATTTTGTTGTATAAACACATTTAGCAATCGATATCGAAATGCTTCAATTCATTAGTTTAACATATTTAAGTTAACTAACCATCTTTAACGTATTAAAGGTGAAATAAAGCCATGGCGCCATAACGACAGTAATTTGGAAGAATTCCGTAAACTTATATTTAAGTATAAGGTCGATTTTCTTGTATATATAGCATTTAGAAATCGATATCGAAATGCTTCAAATCAATAGTTTAACATATTTAAGTTAATTAACCATCTTTAACGTATTGAAGGTGAAATAAAGCCATGGCGCCATAACGACAGTAACTTGAAACAATTTCGTAATCTTATATTTAGGTATAAAGTCGATTTTCTTGTATATATGCATTTAGAAATCGATATCGAAATGCTTCAAATAACTGGTGTAAATATTTAAGTTAATAAACCTTCTTGAACTAACTGAAGTTAACATAAAGCCATGGCGGAATAACGGCAGTGCTTTTGGAAGAATTCCGTGATCCTATGTTTAGGTATAAAGTCAAGCTTCTTGTACATACACATTTAGCAGTCGATATCGAAATGCTTCAAATCATTAGTTTAACATATTTAAGTTAAATTACCTTCTTTTACCTACCGAAGGTGACATGAAGCCATGGCGGCATAACGGCAGTGCATGTAGAAGAATTCCGTAATTTTATATTTAGGTATAAAATCGATTTTGTTGTATAAACACATTTAGCAATCGATATCGAAATGCTTCAATTCATTTATTTAACATATTTAAGTTAATTAACCATCTTTCACGTATTAAAGGTGAAATAAAGCCATGGCGCCATAACGACAGTAATTTGGAAAAATTCCGTAATCTTATATTTAGGTATAAAGTCAATTTTCTTGTATATATGCATTAAGCAATCGATATCGAAATGCTTCAAATAACTGGTTTAACATATTTAAGTTAATAAACCTTCTTTAACTAACTGAAGTTAACATAAAGCCATAGCGGAATAACGGCAGTGCATTTGGAAGAATTCCGTTATCCTATGTTTAGGTATAAAGTCAAGTTCTTGTACTAGCACATTTAGCAATCGATATCGAAATGCTTTAAATCATTAGTTTAACATATTTAAGTTAAATTACCTTCTTTAACCTACCGAAGGTGACACGAAGCCATGGCGGCATAACGGCAGTGCATGTAGAAAAATTCCGTAATTTTATATTTAGTTATAAAATCGATTTTGTTGTATAAACACATTTAGCAATCGATATCAAAATGCTTCAATTCATTAGTTTAACATATTTAAGTTAATTAACCCTCTTTATCTTACTGAAGTCTACATAAAGCCTTAACGGCATAACGGCAGTGCATTTAGAAGAATTACGTAATCTTATATTTAGGTATAAAGTCGATTTTCTTGTATATACTCATTTAGCAATCGATATCGAAATGCTTCAAATCATTATTTTAACATATTTAAGTTAATAAGGCTTCTTTAACGCACTGAAGTTAACATAAAGCCATGGCGGTATAACGGTAGTGCATGTAGAAGAATTCCGTAATCTTATGTTTAGGTATAAATTCGATTTTGTTGTATATACACATTTAGCAATCGCTATCGAGATGCTTCAACTCATTAGTTTAACATATTTAAGTTAGTTAACCTTCTTTAACGTATTGAAGTTGATATAAAGCCATGGCGGCATAACGGCAGTGCATGTAGAAGAATTCCGTTATCTTATATTTAGGTATAAAGTCGATTTTCTTGTATATACACATTTAGCAATCGATATCGAAAAGCTTCAAATAAACAATAAATCTTGAACGCACAAAAGTCTACATAAAGCCTTAACGTTATAACTGCAGTGCATTTAAGAATTCCGTAATCTCGTATTTAGGTATAAATTCGATTTTCTTGAATACACACATTTAGCAAGCGATATCGAAATGCTTCAAATCGTTAGTTTAACATATTTGAGTTAGTTAACCTTCTTTAGCGTATTGAAGTTGATATAAAGCCATGGCGGCATAACGGCAGTACATTTAGAAGAATTCCGTTATCTTATATTTAGGTATAAAGTCGATTTTCTTGTATATAAACATTTAGCAATCGATAACGAAATGCTTCAAATCATTAGTTTAACATTTTTAAGTTAATTGACCTTCTTTATCTTACTGAAGTTTACATAAAGCCATAACGGCATAACGGCAGTGAATTTGGAAGAATTCCGTAGTCTTATATTTAGGCATAAAGTCGATTTCCTTGACATACACCTTTTGCAATCGATATCGAAATGGTTCAAATAACTGGTTTAGCATATTTAAGTTAATTAACCTTCTTTATCTTACTGAAGTTTACATAAAGCCATAACCGCATAACGGCTGAATATTTAAATGAATTCCGTTATCTTATATTTAGGTATAAAGTCGATTTTGTTGTACATACACATTTAGCAATCGATATTGAAATGCTTCAAATCATTAGTTTAACATATTTAAGTAACTTAACCCTCTTTTTCTTACTGAAGTCTGCAAAAGCCTGAACGGCATAACGGCAGTGCATTTAGAAAAATTACGTAATCTCGAATTTAGGTATGAATTCGATTTTCTTATTTAGGTAAAAAATCGATTTTGTTGTATAAACACATTTAGCAATCGATATCGAAATGCTTCAAATCATTAGTTTAACATATTTAAGTTAAATAACCCTCTTTATCTTAATTAAGTCTACATAAAGCTTAACGGCATAACGGCAGTGCATTTAGAAGAATTACGTAATCTTATATTTAGGTATAAAGTCGATTTTCTTGTATATACTCATTTAGCAATCTATATCGAAATGCCTCAACTCATTGGTTTAACATATTTAAGTTAATAAACCTTCTTTAACGCACTGAAGTCTACATAAAGCCTTAACGGTATAACTGCAGTGCATTTAGAAGAATTCCGTTATCTTGTATTAAGGTATAAATTCGACTTTCTTGTATATACTCATTTAGCACGCGATATCGAAATACTTCAAATCATTAGTTTAACATATTTAAAATAATTAACCATCTTTAACGTATTGAAGTTGATACAAAGCCATGGCGGCATAACGACAGTACATTTGGAAGAATTCCGTTATCTTAAATTTAGGTATAAATTCGACTTTCTTGTATATATGCATTTAGAAATCGATATCGAAATGCTTCAAATCATTAGTTTAACATATTTAAGTTAATTAACCTTCTTTAGCGTATTGAAGTTGATATAAAGCCGTGGCGGCATAACGACAGTAATTTGGAAGAATTTCGTAATCTTATATTTAGGTATTAGGTCTATTTTCTTGTATATATGCATTTAGAAATCGATATCGAAATGCTCCAAATCATTAGTTTAACATATTTAAGTTAATTAACCATCTTTAACGTATTGAAGGTGATATAAAGCCATTACGACATAACGACAGTACATTTGAAAGAACTCCGTAATCTTATATTTAGGTATTAAGTCGATTTCCTTGTATATATGCATTTGGCATTCGATTTTGAAATGCTTCAACTTATTAGTTTAACATATTTAAGTTAATAAACCTTCTTTAACGCACTGAAGTCTACATAAAGCCTTAACGGTATAACTGCAGTGCATTTAGAAGAATTCCGTTATCTTGTATTAAGGTATAAATTCGACTTTCTTGTATATACTCATTTAGCAAGCGATATCGAAATGCTTCAAACCATTAGTTTAACATATTTAAAATAATTAACCTTCTTTGACGTATTGAAGTTGATACAAACCATGGCGGCATAACGACAGTACATTTGGAAGAATTCCGTGATCTTATATTTAGGTATAAAGTCGATTTTCATGTATAAGTTAACACACCATAGTAGCCAACAACAAAGGAACAAGAGTAACAACACGCTTCCGGACAACATTTCAATTCCACCGAAATCGCTGACGATGCGTCTGGGGCTGAGCGTGCGAAAATTATTTTTCCAACGATATTGCTGACGAAGCGCTCAACGAGTTGCGCGTGACAACAACAAACACCTATCGCTGCTACTGCGCTGGCAAGTCACGTGGCAGAGCGTGTGTTATTCAGACAGGTATTTAAGCGTAGTCGCCGCTACAATAACTTTAAGATGGTTCAGTTGTATTTACTCGCTCAACCTTTACGGCTGCCCTTGCTCCAAGCAAGGGAAATAAAGAAAATCATAAATTAAACAACCGGTCTTGTAATTGGCGCCCAACGTGGGGCCACAACAAAATCCTTGTAAAGGATAATTTCGTGGCCACGGTGCTCGGACGCACGCCAAGCCGAGGCGTAGCCATCGAGGGACTAAACTAACAACCATCGAGGGACTAAACTAACAGCCATCGAGGGACTAAACTAACAACCATCGAGGGACTAAACTAACAACCATCGAGGGACTAAAACTATTACTATTACTACAATATGAAAGAATCTATGTAAGTAGAGTGCTCGAGATATTGACATATTCGTTGAAATTGAAGCATCAGCTTAAAAAATATTAATATAAATATTAATTTAGGTAAAAATTGTTTTAATTTGAAAATAAAAAAATTTAAAGTGAATAAAGAATAAAAGGAATATCAAGGAACATGGACGAAAATATTCTTCGCGCCGTGCTGGGTGCCGCTGTGCGGACAGCAACGGAGCAGACGAGACGAGACTTCCAAACGACTATTGACGAACTTACCGCTAGGTTAACACTAGTCGAAAGACCAGTTCAGGTAGAGGAGTATAGGGAGATTGCAATTGACCCCACTGTTAGGTGCGATGAGTCGCTGGATGTTGTAAAGTCGTTGCCAGAGTTCAATGGTGACCATTCACGATACGTGTCGTGGCGCCAGGCGGCTCATACCGCGTATAAAATTTTTGAAAACGCGCAGGGCAGCTCGAAACATTACCAGGCAGTGGCTATTATTAGGAACAAAGTAGTTGGATCTGCGGATGCGACACTATCGTCGTTTAATACAATTCTCAATTTCAAAGCCATAATAGCAAGGCTCGATTTTACCTACTCGGACAAAAAACCCGTCTACATATTGGAACAGACGGGCAACCGCAACAGAGACCTATTTCCAGGCCCACCCCAATGGATGTGGATCCAAGCCTCTCTAAACTCAGATATCCAACGCAGAATATAGGTTCCAATTTTAAAGCAGCACCACAAGTGGTACAACCATCAACTTCCTCTCCTATCGCAAGGAATTTCCCTTCTGGAAGAACAGCCTTCGGGAACCAATACCCGAGAAATATTATAACTTCTGATACTCAACAGGCACAGAAAAGACAACGCGATAGTGACCGTGCTAACCTAAATAAGATACAACGCTTGAACCACTTAGGACAAAGTACCGTAACGGACGATATTAATGGGGATCCCAACTGTTATTACCAACCCGAATATTTTGATGACTATGCATACAACGAGAACTCTTATACTGACTGTCCACCCCAAGAAGAAACTACAGACGAGATAAATTTTTTAGGGGTAGATCCCTGCTACCATATGTTAGCAGGACATTCGGAGGAAAGCAATTAAAATTATTGATAGATACAGGTACGTCCAAAAACTACATTAAAGAATTCAACTGGAAGGGTATCAAACATGTAGCATCACCCTTCTTTGTTACGTCAATTCATGGCAAGAACGAAGTCACCAAGAAATGCACCATAAATATTTTCAATACAAATACCTCATTTTTCATTTTACCGACCCTGCATACTTTCGACGGTATAATCGGCTATGACCTTCTACGAGAAATAGACGCCAGACTGGACATAAAAAAGGGCATTATTAATTATAGGGGCTGTTCAGAAAAACTAATGTACTTCTATTGTAAGGATGTTAACAGCATCATTGCCAATGAAGACATCGAGCAATTGAAATTAAAACACGCTGCTGTTTTTTCCGACCCAAATGAGTCCTTGCCATACAACACAAATATCATAGCCACCGTACGCACGGAAGATAACGAACCAGTTTACGCCAAGTCGTACCCATACCCAATGGCAGCTTCCGCGTTCGTGAACGAAGAAGTGAGTAATCTGTTGCGCGATGGCATTATAAGGCCATCACGATCGCCTTATAACAGCCCAGTGTGGGTGGTGTACAAAAAAGGAACAAACGAGGCAGGGGACAGGAAGATGCGTATGGTAATAGATTTCAAAAAACTAAATGCGAAAACCATCAGCGATAGATACCCCATTCCCGATACTTCTGTCATTCTGGCCAACCTGGGAAAATCATCACTTTTCACTACTATAGATTTAAAATCCGGTTTCCACCAAATCACGCTGGCGGAGAAGGATAGAGAAAAAACCGCATTCTCCGTAAACAACGGAAAATACGAGTTTTGCAGGTTACCATTTGGTCTGAAAAACGGTCCCAGCATTTTCCAGCGCGCCATCGATGACGTCCTCAGAGACGAAATCGGTAGGAGCTGTCACGTCTATATAGACGACATAATTATATTCTCCGGTGACTACGAAACACACCTGCAAGATGTGAGCCGGATTCTTGAAAAATTGTACTCGGCCAATATGAGGGTATCCTTGGAAAAAACTCAGTTCTTTAAAACTGAGGTTGAATTTCTTGGATTTGTTGTTTCCAAAGATGGCATTCGAACATCAAAAGAGAAAGTGCAGGACATTGTGAACTACGAAGTTCCGAAAACGCTGCGCGCTTTGCGCTCATTCCTAGGGTTGTCCGGTTATTATCGGCGCTTCATTAAAGACTACGCACAAATTGCCAAACCCCTAACAAAATATTTAGGGGGTGAAAATGGAACAATTGGCGCAAATGTTTCTAAAAAAATAGAAATTGTATTTGATGATGAAGCCCATAAAGCTTTCCAGAGAATTAAAAATATTTTGTCCTCAGAGGATATCCTTCTTCTCTACCCAGACTACGATAAACCCTTTGATTTAACCACAGATGCGTCCTCTCATGCCTTAGGCGCGGTGCTTTCACAGGGAGGCAGACCTATTACTATGATATCGCGAACCTTATCTCAGGCAGAGAAACATTATGCAACCAATGAGCGAGAGCTCCTCGCAATTGTTTGGGCTCTTCAGAAACTTAGAAATTACCTATATGGTGCGAATAACATTAGCATTTATACGGATCATCAACCCCTCACCTTCTCGATTTCGGACAAAAATCCGAATGCTAAGCTAAAGCGATGGAGGGCTTTCGTGGAGGAATTTTCACCTAAATTCCACTATAAGCCAGGTAAGGAAAACGTTGTGGCGGACGCATTATCGAGACAACATATAAATACCTTAGACCCTAAAGCAGATCCCCCATCAGATGACGAGACGGCTCATAGCGAGGAATCGTCAACGGACGTTATCACCACCTCTCCGAATCCCATCAATTCCTTTAAAAATCAGATAATCCTTGAAGAAGGGCCCACGAGCTCAAAAACCGCGAAAATTTTGTTCAAGTCACAAATCAGGCACCATATAACCTTTCAAAACATAGATGCAATCTTTGAACAGATAAAGGACTGCATTAACCCCAATACTACTAACGGATTACTTTGCGAGCTTTCTGTCCTTGGGAAAATCCAAAACAAGATCAAAAATGATTATCCAGCCGTGAAGTTCGTCCACACAAAGTTTTTGGTCACGGACATCTTTAATGAAGACGACGAAAAGCAAATTCTTCATACAGAGCACAGCAGAGCGCACCGCTCCCTTAAGGAAAACGTGTTGCAAGTCTTGAGAGATTACTATTTTCCGCATATGCGCAAAATGCTGAAGGAAATAATCGTAAACTGTAAAATTTGCCAGGAAGCAAAGTTCCAACGCCATCCATCAAACCCCGAAATAGGACGCACACCGATTCCTAGCAAACCTGGTGAGATACTCCATATAGAAATTTTTTCGACGGACGGCAAACACTACTTGACCTGCATAGACAAATTTTCGAAATTTGCCTTAGTCCAATCAATTGCTTCTAGAAAAGGAACCTATAATTCGTATCATAAATTTTTTCAAAAATACCAAAAGTTTTGTTTGCGACAATGAGAAATCTCTAAACTCAAATACTGTAAAAACCCTACTGAAAGATCATTTCAATATTTCGATTTTTACAACACCGCCTCACCATAATACAACGAATGGACAGATAGAGCGGTTTCACGGCACACTTTCAGAAATTAGCAGATGCATTAAATTGGGCCAGGGTTTAAACGACACGAACGACCTTATACTGCTCGCCGCATACAAATACAATAGGACAATTCATTCAGTGACAAGACAACGGCCCATTGACATTATTCATTCTGACACACAGAAATTTTTAGATGAAGTCAAAGACAGCTTGATCAAAGCACAAAATTCTGACCTTAGCTACCACAACCGAAAAAGGGTAACAAAAATTTTTAAGCCAGGTGAGAAGGTCTTTATAAAGGCCAACAGGAGACTTGGTAACAAACTTAGCAAATTATACACAGAAAAAGTAGTTCAAAAAGATCTGGGAACAACCGTTCTTATCGACGGAAAACAAATTCACAAAGGTAATCTGAGATAATTTTGTTTTATCATTAGGCTCCTGATTTTGATGGTGGCTGCGTTATCGCGGTCAGAAATTCTGAATTTCACTGAGTCCGTCTACATTCCTATTTCGGACGGGGAGGTTGCAATTTACCGCCAGTACAAACACATCATTCACCACCTGAATTTGACCATTTACGAGAACATAGCCGAAGAAACGCATAATCTTCTTGAGAACTTCCCGCAGTCTCACATTAGGAAAACCGTTCAACTGGACATAGACCGCATATTACGATTAATAGATTCATTAAGAATTCATCACCGACAATCCCGTAGCATAAACTTTCTTGGCCCCGCTCTCAAATACGTAGCTGGAACTCCCGATTTCGATGACTTTAACCAACTTCAAACACGGGCAGAATCCCTGATTGAAGCAAACGAACAACAGATTTACATTAATAGCCATGCTCCAAGTTAAAATCCAAGTTAAAATTAACCAGTTAACCGACACCGTAAACAAATTGATTAGCTCGACCAAACAGCATGAGATTGACACTGGACACCTTTTTGACTTGGTATCAGCAAGAAACAGAGCGTTAATAGACGAAATAGAATCAGCTCTTTATTCCGTAACTTTGGGTAAGATACAATTAATTAACCCAATATTGTTAAATAGTGATGAGGTTAAAAATTTACTAACTAACGAGCACTCTACAGGTATTACAATAAGCGATTTACTAACAGTCTCAAAATTAAAAATTTTGCAAAATTATAATAACATATATTTCGTAATTAAATACCCAGTGGTAGAACAAAATTGTAAGAAAATTAGGATTAAACCAGTTGTAAAAAATTTTAAGTCAATTATGATAGAGACCAGTGTAGTATCTAAATGCAACAATACATATCAACAACTAGCGAATTGTAAAAATTCTTTATCAACAATATTTTGTCAAATGTCAAACATGAATAGCTCTTGCGTGTTGAATTTGTTAAGCCAGCGCCTAGCGTCCTGCCAGACTATTACAGCTGATCTTATCGAAGCGGTGGAAGAAATTGACGACGGTTTAATTATTATAAATGATAAATTGGTTGAAGTTCGCGAGGGAAACTCCCCGCCAGTAATTTTGAATGGGACATTCATGATAAAGTTCACAGAGAATGCTACCATCAATGGCACTACGTACACCAACTGGAGGAAGATTGCATCCCGAGGCCGCACCCGCACAATTTGTGAACCTGACAAATCATACCACACTCTTGTCACTTCCTTACCTGCACAACATTAACCAAAAAAATCTGCGACACATTGCATCATTGAGGGAGCTTGTCGAAGCACAGTCGTCTCAGTGGCTTATAGCCTACACCTTAGCAATAGTATTTTTTATTGTTTGCATATCAGCCCACATAATCTACAAAGTACGGAAGCGCAGTGCTAATACTGCAATATTGAGCAGCGTTCTTAAGGGATCCGTGGACGTCCCCTCTTCTAGCGGGGGAGTAGTTAACACACCATAGTAGCCAACAACAAAGGAACAAGAGTAACAACACGCTTCCGGACAACATTTCAATTCCACCGAAATCGCTGACGATGCGTCTGGGGCTGAGCGTGCGAAAATTATTTTTCCAACGATATTGCTGACGAAGCGCTCAACGAGTTGCGCGTGACAACAACAAACACCTATCGCTGCTACTGCGCTGGCAAGTCACGTGGCAGAGCGTGTGTTATTCAGACAGGTATTTAGGCGTAGTCGCCGCTACAATAACTTTAAGATGGTTCAGTTGTATTTACTCGCTCAACCTTTACGGCTGCTCTTGCTCCAAGCAAGGGAAATAAAGAAAATCATAAATTAAACAACCGGTCTTGTAATTTATATACACATTTAGCAATCGATATCGAAATGCTTCAAATCATTAGTTTAACATATTAAAGTTAATTAACCATCTTTAACGTATTGAAGGTGAAATAAAGCCATGGCGCCATAACGACAGTAATTTGGAAGAATTCCGTAATCTTATATTTAGGTATTAGGTCGATTTTCTTGTATATATGCATTTAGAAATCGATATCGAAATGCTCCAAATCATTAGTTTAATATATTTGAGTTAATTAACCATCTTTAACGTATTGATATCACCTTCACGCCATTACGACATAACGACAGTACATTTGGAAGAAATCCGTAATCTTATATTTAGGTATTAAGTCGATTTTCTAGTATATATGCATTTGGCAATCGATTTTGAAATGCTTCAAATCATTAGTTTAACATACTTCAGTTAACAAACCTACTTTAACGCACTGAAGTTAACACAAAGTCATGGCGGCATAACGGCTTTTATATTTACGTATAGAATTCCGTAATCTTATTTTAGGTATAACGATTTTGTTGTATATACACATTTAGCAATCGATATCGAAATGCTTCAAATCATTAGTTTAACATATTAAGTTAATTAACCTTCTTTATCTTACTGAAGTCTACATAAAGCCATAACGGTATAACGGCAGTGCATTTAGAAGAATTCCGTAATCTTATAATTTTATTTAGGTATAAAGTCGATTTTTTGTATATGCCATTTAGCAATCGATATCGAAATGCTTCAAATCATTAGTTTAACATATTTAAGTTAATTAACCTTCTTTAACCATATGAAGGTGCATATAAGCCATGGGCATAACGGCAGTGCATGTAGAAGAATTCCGTAATCTTATATTTAGGTATAAGTCGATTTTGTTGTATATACACATTTAGCAATCGATATCGAAATGCTTCAAATCATAAGTTTAACATATTTAAGTTAATTAACCTTCTTTATCTTACTGAAGTCTACATAAAGCCATAACGGTATAACGGCAGTGCATTTAGAAGAATTCCGTAATCTTATAGTTGTTTAGGTATAAAGTCGATTTTCTTTGTATATACCATTTAGCAATCGATATCGAAATGCTTCAAATCATTAGTTTAACATATTTAAGTTAATTAACCTTCTTTAACGTATGAAGTGACATAAGCCATGGCGGCATAACGGCAGTGCATGTAGAAGAATTCCGTAATCTTATATTTAGGTATAAGTCGATTTTCGTTGTATACACACATTTAGCAATCGATATCGAAATGCTTCAAATCATTAGTTTAACATATTTAAGTTAATAACCCTTCTTTAACGCACTGAAGTCTACATAAAGCCTTAACGGTATAACTGCACTGCAATTAGAAGAATTCCGTTATCTTATATTTAGGTATAAATTCGACTTTCTTGTATATACTCATTTAGCAAGCGATATCAAAATGCTTCAAACCATTAGTTTAACATATTTAAAATAATTAACCTTCGTTAACGTATTGAAGTCGATATAAAGCCATGGCGGCATAACGACAGTGCATGTAGAAGAATTCCGTAATCTTATATTTAGGTATAAAGTCGATTTTCGTGTATACACACATTTAGCAATCGATATCGAAATGCTTCAAATCATTAGTTTAACATATTTAAGTTAATTAACCTTCTTTATCCTACTTAAGTATACATAAAGCCTTAACGGTATAACGGCAGTGCATTTGGAAGAATTCCGTAAACTTATATTTATGTATAAAGTCGATTTTGTTGTATATACACATTAGCAATCGATATCGAGATGCTTCAACTCATTAGTTTAACATACTTAAGTTATTAAACCTTCTTTAACGAACTGAAGTTGGCATAAAGCCATGGCGGCATAACGGCAGTGCATTTAGAAGAATTCCGTAATCTTATATTTAGGTATGTAGTCGATTTTCTTGTGTATACACATTTAGCAGTCGATATGGAAATGCTTCAAATCATTAGTTTAACATATTTAAGTTAATTAACCTTCTCTAACGTATTGAAGTTGATAAAGAGCCATGGCGGCATAACGACAGTACATTTGGAAGAATTCCGTACTCTTACATTTAGCAATCGATAACTAAATGCTTCAAATCATTAGTTTAACATATTTAAGTTAATTAACCTTCTTTATCTTACTGAAGTCTACATAAAGCCATAACTGTATAACGGCAGTGCATTTGGAAGAATTCCCTAATCTTATATTTAAGTATAAATTCGATTTTGTTGTATAAACACATTTAGCAATCGATATCGAGATGCTTCAACTCATTAGTTTAACATATTAAGTTAATAAACATTTTTTAGCTTACTGAAGTCTACATAAAGCCTTAACGGTCTAACGGCAGTGCATTTAGAAGAATTCCGTTGTCCTATATTTAGGTATAAATTCGATTTTCTTGTATATACACATTTAGCAAGCGATATCGAAATGCTTCAAATCATTAGTTTAACATATTTAAGTTAATTAACCTTCTTTATCCTACTTAAGTTTACATAAAGCCTTAACGGTATAACGGCAGTGAATTTAGAAGAATTCCGTTATCTTACATTTAGGTATAAAGTCGATTTTCTTGCATATACTCATTTAGCAATCGATAACGAAATGCTTCAAGTCATTGTTTAACATATTTAAGTTAATTAACCTTCTTTAACGATCTGAATTTGGCATGTAGCCACGGCGGCATTACGGCAGTGCATGTAGAAGAAATCCGAATCTTTTATTTAGGTATAAAGTCGATTTTCTTTTATAACACATTTAGATATCGATATCGAAATGCTTCAAATCATTAGTTTAACATATTAAATTAATAAACATTTTTTAGCTTACTGAAGTCTACAAAAGCCTTAACGGTATAACGGCAGTGCATTTAGAAGAATTCCGTAATGTTATAAATTTATATTTAGGTATAAAATCGATTTTCGTGTATTTACACATTTATCAATAGATATCGAAATGCTTCAAACCATTAGTTTAACATATTTACAATAATTAACCCTCTTTAACGTATTGAAGGTGATATAAAGCCCTGGCGGCATAACGGCAGTGCATGTAGAAGAATTCCGTAATCTTATGTTTAGGTATACATTCGATTTTGTTGTATATACACATTTAGGAAGCGATATCGAAAGGCTTCAAATCATTAGTTTAACATATTTAATTTAATTAACCTTATTTATATTACTGAAGTTTACGTAAAGCCATAACGGTATAATGGCAGTGCATTTGAAAGAATTCCGTAAACTCATATTTGGGTATAAAGTCGATTTTGTATATAAACACATTTAGCAATCGATATCGAGATGCTTCATCTCATTAGTTTAACATATTTAAGTTAATAAACCTTCTTTAACGAACTGAATTTGGCATAAAGCCATGGCGGCATACATACACATTTAGCAATCGATATCGAGATGCTTCAAATCATTAGTTTAACATATTTAAGTTAATTAGCCTTTTTAACGTAATGAAGGTGATATAAAGCCATGGCGGCAAAACGACAGTACATTCGGAAGTATTCCGTAATCTTATGTTTAGATATAAATTCGATTTTCTTTTATATACACATTTAGCAAGCGATATCGAAATGCTTCAAATCATCAATTTACCAAATTTAAGTTAATTAACCTTCTTTGACGTATTGAAGTTGATATAAAGCCATGGCGGCCTAACAACAGTACATTTGGAAGAATTCCGTAGTCTTATATTCAGGTATAAAGTCGATTTTCTTGTATATATGCATTAAGCAATCGATATCGATATGCTTCAAATAACTGGTTTAACATATTGAAGTTAATAAACCTCCTTTAACGAACTGAAGTTAATATAAAGCCATAACGGCAGTGCATTTAGAAGAATTCCGTTATCTTATAGTTAGGTATAAAGTCGATTTTCTTGTATATATGCATTAAGCAATCGATATCGATATGCTTCAAATAACTGGTTTAACATATTGAAGTTAATAAACCTCCTTTAAAAGAACTGAAGTTAATATAACGACATAACGGCAGTGCATTTAGAAGAATTCCGTTATCGTATATTTATGTATAAAGTCGATTTTCTTGTATATTCACATTTAGCATTCGATAACGAAATGCTTCAAATCGTTAGTTTAACATATTTAAGTAAATTAACCCTCTCTATCTTACTGAAGTCTACAAACGCCTTAACGGCATAACGGCAAAGCACTTAGAAGAATTACGTAATCTTATATTTAGGTATAAAGTCGATTTTCTTGTATATACTCATTTAGCAATCGAAATCGAAATGCTTCAAATCATTAGTTTAACATAATTAGGTTAATTAACCCTCTTTATCTTACTGAAGTTTACAAACATTTTAACGGCATAACGGCAAGCATTTAGAAGAATTACGTAATCTTATATTTAGGAATAAAGTCGATTTTCTTGTATATACTCATTTAGCAATCGATAAAGAAATGCTTCAAATCATTAGTTTAACATATTTAAGTTAATTAACCTTCTTTAACACATTGAAGTACATATAAAGCCATGGCGGCATAACGACAGTACATTTGGAAGAATTCCGTAATCTTATATTTAGGTATAAAGTCGATTTTCTTGTATATATGCATTAAGCAATCGATTTCGAAATGCCTGAAATCATAAATTTAACATATTTAAGTTAATTAACCTTCTTTAACATATTGAAATTGATATAACGCCATGGCGGCATAACGACAGTACATTTAGAAGAATTCCGTAATCTTATATTTAGGTATAAAGTCGATTTTCTTGCACAAATGCATTTAGCAATCGATTTCGAAATGCTTCAAATAACTGGTGTAACATATCTAAGTTAATAAAACTTCTTTAACGAACTGAAGTTAACATAAAGCCATAACGGCATAACGCCAGTGCATTTAGAAGAATTACGTAATCTTTTATTTAGGTATAAGGTCGATTTTGTTGTGTATATGCATTTAGCAATCGATTTCGAAAATCTTCAAATCATTATTTTAATTATTTACGTTAATTAACATTTTTTAACGTATTGAAAATGATATAAAGCCATGGTGGCATAACGACAAAACATTTGGAAGAATTCCGTAATCTTATATTTAGGTATAAAGTCCATTTTCTTGTATATATGCATTAAGCAATCGATTTCGAAATGCCTGAAATCATTAGTTTAACATATTTAAGTTAATTAACCTTCTTTAACATATTGAAATTGATATAACGCCATGGCGGCATAACGACAGTACATTTAGAAGAATTCCGTAATCTTATATTTAGGGATAAAGTCGATTTTTTGAAAAAGCATTTAGCAATCGATTTCGAAATGCTTCAAATAATGGGGTTTAAAATATTAAGTTAATAAAAAAATTTTTTAACGAATGAAGTTAAATAAAGCCATAACGGCATAACGCCCTGCATTTAGAAGAATTCGTAATCTTATATTTAGGTATAAGGGCGATTTTGTTGTGTATATGCATTTAGCAATCGATTTCGAAAATCTTCAAATCATTATTTTAACTTATTTACGTTAATTAACATTTTTTAACGTATTGAAGTTGATATAAAGCCATGGTGGCATAACGACAAAACATTTGGAAGAATTCCGTAATCTTATATTTAGGTATAAAGTCCATTTTCTTGTATATATGCATTAAGCAATCGAAATCGAAATGCTTCATATAACTGGTTTAACATATTTTAGTTTAAAAAACCTTCTTTAAATAACTGAAGTTAACATAAAGCCATAACGGTATAACGGCAGTGCATTTGGAAGAATTCCGTAATCTTATATTTAGGTATAAAGTCGATTTTGTTGTGTATATGCATTTAGCAATCGATTTTGAAAATCTTCAAATCATTAGTTTAACATATTTAAGTTAATAAAGCTTCTTTAACGCACTGAAGTTAACATAAAGCCATGGCGGCATAACGGCAGTGCATTTAGAAGAATTCCGTAAGCTTATATTTAAGTATAAAGTCGATTTTGTTGTGTATGCACATTTAGCAATCGATATCGAAATGCTTCAAATCATTAGTTTAACATATTTAAGTTATTTATCCTTCTGTAACATGATGAAGTTGATATAAAGCCATAACGGCATAACGGCAATGCATTTAGAAGAATTCCGTAATCTTATATTTAGGTATAAAGTCGATTTTCTTGTATATACACATTTAGCAATCGATATCGAAATGCCTCAAATCATTAGTTTAACATATTTAAGTTAATTAACCCTCTTTATCTTACTGAAGTCTACAAACGCCTTAACGGCATAACGGCAAAGCATTTGGAAGAATTACGTAATCTTAAATTTAGGTATAAAGTCGATTTTCTTGTATATACTCATTTAGCAATCGATATCGAGATGCTTCAAATCATTAGTTTAACATATTTAAGTTAATTAGCCTTCTTTAACGTAATGAAGGTGATATAAAGCCATGGCGGCAAAGCGACAGTACATTTGGAAGTATTCCGTAATCTTATGTTTAGATATAAATTCGATTTTCTTTTATATACACATTTAGCAAGCGATATCGAAATGCTTCAAATCATTAGCTTACCAAATTTAAGTAACTTAACCTTCTTTGACGTGTTGAAGTTGATATAAAGCCATGGCGGCATAACGACAGTAATTTGGAAGAATTCCTTAATCTTATATTTAGGTATAAAGTCGATTTTGTTGTATATACACATTTAGCAATCGATATCGAAATGCTTCAAATCATTAGTTTAACATATTTACGTTAATTTACCTTCTTTAACTTACTGAAGTTTACATAAAGCCAAAACGGTATAACGGCAGTGCATTTGAAAGAATTCCGTAATCTTATATTTAAGTAAAAAGTGGAATTCTTGTATATACAGATTTAGCAATCCATATGAAAATGGTTCAAATCATTAGTTTAACATATTTAAGTTAATAAACCTTCTTTAACGAACGGAATTTTACATAAAGCCATGGCGGCATAACGGCAGTGCATGTAGAAGAATTCCGTTATCTTACATTTAGGTATAAAGTCATTTTCTTGTATATACACATTTAGCAAGCGATATCGAAATGCTTCAAATCATTAGTTTAACATATTCAAGTTAATTAACCTTATTTATCTTACTGAAGTTTACATAAAGCCTTAACGGTATAATGGCAGTGCATTTGGAAAAATTCCGTAAACTTATATTTAGGTATAAAGTCGATTTTGTATATAAACACATTTAGCAATCGATATCGAGATGCTTCAACTCATTAGTTTAACATATTTAAGTTAATAAACCTTCTTTAACGAACTGAACTTGGCATAAAGCCATGGCGGCATAACGGCAGTGCATTTAGAAGAATTCCGTAATCTTATATTTATGTATAAATTCCGTAATCTTATATTTATGTATAAAGTCGATTTTGTTGTATGTACGCATTTAGCAATCGATATCGAAATGCTTCAAATCATTAGTTTAACATATTTAAGTTAATAAACCTTCTTTAACGAACTGAACTTGGCATAAAGCCATGGCGGCATAACGGCAGTGCATTTAGAAGAATTCCGTAATCTTATATTTATGTATAAATTCCGTAATCTTATATTTATGTATAAAGTCGATTTTGTTGTATATACACATTTAGCAATCGATATCGGGATGGTTCAACTCATTAGTTTAACATATTTAAGTTAATAAAACCCTTTTTTAACGATCTGAAATTTGCATATAGCCATGACGTCATAACGGCAGTGCATGTAGAAGAATTCCGTAATCTTATATTTAGGTATAAATTCGATTTTCTTGTATATACACATTTAGCTATCGATATCGAAATGCTTCAAATCATTAGTTTAACATATTAAGTTACAAAAACATTTTTTAGCTTACTGAAGCCTACATAAAGCCTTAACGGTATAAGGGCAGTGCATTTAGAAGAATTCCGTAATGTTATAATTTTATATTTAGGTATAAAGTCGATTTTCTTGTATTTACACATTTAGCAATCGATATCGAAAAGCTTCAAACCATTAAATTAACATATTTAAGTTAATTAACCTTCTTTATCTTACTGAAGTTTACACAAAGCCATAACGGTATAACGGCAGTGCATTTGAAAGAATTCCGTAATCTTATATTTAGGTATATAGTCGATTTTCTTGTATTTACACATTCAGCAATCGATATCGATTTTAATTAACCTTATTTATTGTACTGAAGTTTACATAAAGCCATAACGGTATAACGGCAGCGCATTTGGAGGAATTCCGTAAACTTATATTTAGGTATAAAGTCGATTTTTTATATAAACACATTTAGCAATCGATATCGAGGTGCTTCAACTCATTAGTTTAACATATTTAGGGTTTAAAAAACCTTCTTTAACGAACGAAAGTTGGCTTAAAGCCATGGCGGCATAACGGCAGTGCATTAAGAAGAATTCCGTAATCTTATATTTATGTATAAAGTCGATTTTTTTGTATGTACGCATTTAGCAATCGATATCGAAATGCTTCAAATCATTAGTTTAACATATTTAAGTTAATTAGCCTTCTTTAACGTAATGAAGGTGATATAAATACATGGCGGCATAACGACAGTACATTTGGAAGTATTCCGTAATCTTATGTTTAGATATAAATTCGATTTTCTTTTACATACACATTTAGCAAGCGATATCGAAATGCTTCAAATCATTAGTTTACCAAATTTAAGTTAATTAACTTTCTTTGACGTATTGAAGTAGATATAAAGCCATGGCGGCATAACGACAGTACATTTGGAAGAATTCCGTAGTCTTATATTTAGGTATAAAGTTGATTTTCTTGTATATATGCATTAAGCAATCGATATCGATATGCTTCAAATAACTGGTTTAACATATTGAAATTAATAAACCTCCTTTAACGAACTGAACATTAATCCAAACGCATAACGGCAGTGCGTTTAGAAGAATTCCGTTATCTTATATTAATGTATATAGTCGATTTTGTCGTATGTACGCATTTAGCAATCGATATCGAAATGCTTCAAATCATTCGTTTAACATATTTATGTTAATAAACCTACTTTAAAGATCTGAAGTTGGCTTAAAGCCATGGCGGCATAACGGCAGTGCATTAAGAAGAATTCCGTAAACTTATATTTACGTATAAAGTCGATTTTGTTGTATGTACGCATTTAGCAATCGATATCGAAATGCTTCAAATCATTAGTTTAACATATTTAATTTAACAAACCTTCTTTAACGAACAGAAGTTGGCGTAAAGCCATGGCGGCATAACGGCAGTGCATTTAGAAGAATTCCGTAATCTAATATTTAGGTATAAAGTCGATTTTGTTGTATATACACATTTAGCAATCGATATCGAGATGGTTCAACTCATTAGTTTAACATATTTAAGTTAATAAACCTTCTTTAACGATCTGAAGTTTGCATATAGCCATGACGGCATAACGGCAGTGCATGTAGAAGAATTCCGTTATCTTATGTTTAGGTATAAAGTCGATTTTCTTGTATATGCACATTTAGCAGTCGATATCGAAATGCTTCAAATCATTAGTTTAACATATTTAAGTTTATTAACCTTATTTATCTTACTGAAGTTTACATAAAGCCATAACGGTATAACGGCAGTGCATTTGGAGGAATTCCGTAAACTTATATTTAGGTATAAAGTCGATTTTGTATATAAACACATATAGCAATCGATATCGAGGTGCTTCAACTCATTAGTTTAACATATTTAAGTTAATAAACCTCCATTAGCGAACTGAAGTTGGCATAAAGCCATGGCGGCATAACGGCAGTGCATGTAGAAGAATTCCGTTAGCTTATATTTAGGTATAAAGTCGATTTTCTTGTATATACACATTTAGCAATCAAAATCGAGATGCTTCAAATCATTAGTTTAACATATTTAAGTTAATTACCCTTCTTTAACGTAATGAAGGTGATATAAAGCCATGGCGGCATAACGACAGTACATTTGGAAGTATGCCGTAATCTTATGTTTAGATATAAATTCGATTTTCTTTTATATACACATTAAGCAAGCGTTATCGAAATGCTTCAAATCATTAGTTTACCAAATGTATCTTATAAATTCGATTTTCTTTTATATACACATATAGCAATCGATATCGAGATGCTTCAACTCATTAGTTTAACATATTTAAGTTAATAAACCTTCTTTAACGAACTGAAGTTGGCATAAAGCCATGGCGGCATAACGGCAGTGCATGTAGAAGAATTCCGTTAGCTTATATTTAGGTATAAAGTCGGTTTTCTTGTATTTACACATTTAGCAATCGATATCGAAAAGCTTCAAATAACTGGTTTAACATATTTAAGTTATAAACCTTCTTTAACGAACTGAACATAAATCCATAACGGCATAACGGCAGTGCGTTTAGAAGAATTCCGTTATCTTATATTAATGTATATAGTCGATTTTCTTGTATATAGACATTTAGCAATCGATATCGAAATGCTTCAAATCATTAGTTTAACATATTTAAGTTAATTAACCTTCTTTAACGAACGAAAGTTGGCTTAAAGCCATGGCGGCATAACGGCAGTGCATTTAGAAGAATTCCGTTATCTTATATTTAGGTATAAAGTCGATTTTCTTGTATATACACATTTAGCAGTCGATATCGAAATGCTTCAAATCATTAGTTTAACATATTTAAGTTAATTAACCTTATTTATCTTACTGAAGTTTACATAAAGCCATAACGGTATAACGGCAGTGCATTTGGAGGAATTCCATAAACTTATATTTAGGTATAAAGTCGATTTTGTATATAAACACATTTAGCAATCGATATCGAGATGCTTCAAATCATTAGTTTAACATATTTAAGTTAATTAGCCTTCTTTAACGTAATGAAGGTGATATAAAGCCATGGCGGCATAACGGCAGTACATTTGGAAGTATTCCGTAATCTTATGTTTAGATATAAATTCGATTTTCTTTTATATACACATTTAGCAAGCGATATCGAAATGCTTCAAATCATTAGTTTACCAAATTTAAGTTAATTAACCTTCTTTGACGTATTGAAGTTGATATAAAGCCATGGCGGCATAACGACAGTACATTTGGAAGAATTCCGTAGTCTTATATTTAGGTATAAAGTCGATTTTCTTGTATATATGCATTAAGCAATCGATATCGATATGCTTCAAATAACTGGTTTAACATATTGAAGTTAATAAACCTCCTTTAACGAACTGAACATAAATCCATAACGGCATAACGGCAGTGCATTTAGAAGAATTCCGTTATCTTATATTAATGTATATAGCGATTTTCTTGTATATAGACATTTAGCAATCGATATCGAAATGCTTCAAATCATTAGTTTAACATATTTAAGTTAATTAACCTTATTTATCTTACTGAAGTTTACATAAAGCCATAACGGATAACGGCAGTGCATTTTGGGAAAAATTCCGTAAACTTATATTTAGGTATAAAGTCGATTTTGTTATAAACAATTTAGCAATCGATATCGAAATGCTTTAAATCATTAGTTTAACATATTTAAGTTAATTAACCCTTTTTACACGAAGTTTCTAAAGCCATCGGCATAACGGCATGCATAAGAAGAATTCCGTAATCTTATATTTAGGGATAAAGTCGATTTTGTTGTATTACAAAATTTTGCAATCGATATCGAATTTCAATCATTAGTTTAAATATTTAATTAAAAAACTTCTTTAACGAACGAAAATTGGCAAAGCCATGGCGGCATAACGGCATTTCATTAAAAAGAATTCCGTAATCTTATATTTAGTATAAAGTCGATTTTGTTGTATTACCATTTAGCAATCGATATCGAAATTTTCAAATCATTAGTTTAAATATTTAATTAAAAACCTTCTTTAACGAACAAGTTGGGGAAAAGCCATGGCGGCATAACGGCAGTGCATTTGAAGAATTCCGTAACTTAATTTAGGTTAAAAACGATTTTGTTGTATATACAAATTTAGCAAACGATATCGAATGGTTCAATCATTATTTAACATATTTTAAATTAATAAATTTTAAACACTAAAATTTCATAAGCCTACGGATAACGGCAGTGCATTTGGGAAAAATTCCGTAAATTATATTTTGGTTTAGTCGATTTTTTGTATTACACATTTAGCAATCGATATCGGGATGGTTCAACCATTAATTTAACATATTAATTTTAAAAATTTTAACTTTTGAAGTTAATAAAGCCTTCGGATAACGGCAGTCATTTGAAGAAATTTCCCTAATTTTAATTTTTTTAGGTATAAATCGATTTTCTTGTATTTACACATTAAACAACGATATCGAAATGCTTCAAACCCTTAGTTTAACATATTTAAATATTAACCTTTTTAACTATTTAAGGTAATAAAGCCCTCGGATAACGCAGTAATTTGGGTATTCCGTAACTTATTTTAGTATAAATTTGATTTTTTTTATATACACATTTAGCAACGATATCGAAATGCTTCAAATCATTAGTTTAACATATTTAAGTTAATTAACCTTTTTACACTGAATTTCATAAAGCCATCGGATAACGGCAGTGCATTTGGGAAAAATTTCCCTAAAAATTTTATTTAGGATAAAGTCGATTTTGTATATAAACAATTAGCAATCGATATCGAGATGCTTCAATCATTAGTTTAACATATTTAAGTTAATAAAAATTCTTTAACGAATAATTTATAAAGCCATGGCGGCAAACGGCAGTCATTGAAGAATCCGTTACTTATTTTAGGATAAATCGATTTTCTTTATATACACAATTAGCAAAGATATCGAATGCTTCAAATCATTAGTTTAACAATTTAAGTTAATTACCTTCTTTAACGTAATAAAATGATATAAAGCCATGGCGGCAAAACGACAGTACATTTGGAAGATTGTAATCTTATTTTAGTATAAATTTGATTTTCTTTTATATAACCCTTTAGCAACGATATCGAAATGCTTCAAATCTTGTTTACCCAAAATTTTTGTTAATTAACCTTCTTTAACGATTTAAAATAAACCATCGGCATAACGCAGTCATTTGGAAGAATTAAGTAGTCTTATATTTAGGGATAAAGTCGATTTTTTGTATTAGCATTAAACAATCGATATCGAATGCTTCAAATATGGGTTTTAAAATATTAAGTTAATAAACCTCCCTTTTAAAGAACGAACTAAACCATCGGCATAACGGCAGTGCATTTAGAAGAATTCCGTAATCTTTTTTTTTTTCATTTAAAGTATAAAGTCGATTTTGTTGTATGTACGCATTTAGCAATCGATATCGAAATGCTTCAAATCATTAGTTTAACATATTTAAGTTAATAAACCTTCTTTAACGCACTGAAGTCTTCATAAAGCCTTAACGGTATAACTGCAGTGCATTTAGAAGAATTTCGTATTCTTATATTTAGGTATAAAGTCGATTTTCTTGTATATACTCATTTAGCAATCGATATCGAAATGCTTCAAATCATTAGTTTAATATATTTAAGTTAATAAAGCTTCTTTAACGCACTGAAGTTAACACAAAGCCATGGCGGCATAACGACAGTAGATTTGGAAGAATTCCGTAATCTTATATTTAGGTATAAAGTCGATTTTGTTATATATAACCATTTAGCAATCGATATCGAAATGCTTCAAATCATTAGTTTAACATATTTAAGTTAATTAACCTTCTTTATCTTACTGAAGTTTACATAAAGCCAAAACGGTATATCGGCAGTGCATTTGGAAGAATTCCGTAATCTTATATTTAGGTAAAAAGTCGATTTTCTTGTATATACAGATTTAGCTATCGATATCGAAATGCCAAAACATTAGTTTAACATATCTAAGTTAATTAACCTTCTTTAACGATCTGAAGTTGGCATGTAGCCATGGCGGCATAACGGCAGTGCATGTAGAAGAATTCCGTAATCTTATATTTAGGTATAAAGTCGATTTTCTTGTATATACACATTTAGCTATCGATATCGAATGCTTCAAATCATTCGTTTAACATATTTATGTTAATAAACCTACTTTAATGATCTGAAGTTGGCAAATAGCCATGGCGGCATAACGGCAGTGCATGAAGAAGAATTTTATAATCTTATATTTAGGTATAAAGTCGATTTTCTTGTATATACAAATTTAGCTATCGATATCGAAATGATTCATATCATTAGCTTAACATATTAAGTTAATAAACGCTTTTTAGCTTTCTGAAGTCTACGTAAAGCCTTAACGGTATAACGGCAGTGCATTTAGAAGAATTCCGTAATGTTATAATTCTATATTTAGGTATAAAGTCGATTTTCTTGTACATTCACATTTAGCAATCGATATCGAAATGCTTCAAGTCATTAGTTTAACATATTTAAGTTAATTAACCTTCTTTAACGTAATGAGGGTGATATAAAGCCATGGCGGCATAACGACAGTGCTTTTAGAAGAATTCCGTAATCTTATATTTAGGTATAAAGTCGATTTTGTTGTATGAATATACGCATTTAGCAATCGATATCGAAATGCTTCAAATCATTTGTTTACCATATTTAAGTTAATTAACCCTCTTCAACGTATTGAAGTTGATATAAAGCCATTGCGGCATAACGACAGTACATTTGGAAGAATTCCGTAGTCTTATATTTAGGTATAAAGTCGATTTTCTGGTATATATGCATTAAGCAATCGATATCGTAATGCTTCAAATAACTGGTTTAACATATTAAAGTTAATAAACCTTCTTTAACGTATTGAATTTGGCGTAAGTCCATGGCGGCATAACGGCAGTGCATTTAGAAGAATTCCGCAATCTCATATTTAGGTATAAAGCCGTTTTTCTTGTATATACACATTTAGCTATCTATATCGAAATGCTTCAAATCATTAGTTTAACATATTAAGTTAGTAAACGCTTTTAAGCTTACAGAAGTCTACATAAAGCCTTGACGGTATAAAGGCAATGCATTTAGAAGAACTCCGTAATGTTATAATTTTATATTTAGGTATAAAGTCGATTTTCTTGTATTTACACATTTAGCAATCGATATAGAATTGCATCAAATAACTGGTTTAGCATATTTAAGTTAATTAAAATTCTTTATCCCTCTGAAGTTTACATAAAGCAATAACGGCATAACGGCAGTATATTTATATGAATTCCGTTATCTTATATTTAGGTATAAAGTCGATTTTGTTGTACATACATATTTAGCAATCGATATCGAAATGCTTCAAATCATTAGTATAACATATTTAAATTAGTTAACCTTCTTTACCGTAATGAAGGTGATATAAAGCCATAACGGCATAACGACAGTGCATTTAGAAGAATTCCGTAATCTTATATTTAGGTATAAAGTCGATTTTGTTGTATATACGGAACTAGCAATCGATATCGAAATGCTTCAAATCATTCCTTTAACATATTTAAGTTAATGAACCTTCTTTAACGTTTTGAAGTTGATTTTGTTGTATATACACATTTAGCAATCGATATCGAAATGCTTCAAATCATTAGTTTAACATATTTAAGTTAATTTACCTTCTTTATCTCACTGAAGTTTACATAAAGCCAAAACGGTATAACGGCAGTGCATTTGAAAGAATTCCGTAATCTTATATTTAAGTAAAAAGTCGATTTCTTGTATATACAGATTTAGCTATCGATATCGAAATGATTCAAATCATTCGTTTAACATATTTAAGTAAGTTAACCTTCTTTAACTTAATGAAGGTAATATAAAGCCATGGCGGCATAACGACAGTGCATTAGAAGAATTCCGTAATCTTATATTTAGGTATAAAGTCGATTTTGTTGTATAAATACATTTAACAATCGATATCGAAATGCTTCAAATCATTAGTTTAACATATTTAAGTTAATAAACCTTCTTTAACGAACGGAAGTTGGCTTAAAGCCATGGCGGCATAACGGCAGTGCATTTAGAAGAATTCCGTAATCATATATTTAGGTATAAAGTCGATTTTCTTGTATAAACACATTTAGCTATCGATATCCAAATGCTTCAAATCATTAGTTTAACATATTAGTTATTAAAGATTTTTAGCATACTGAAGTCTACATAAAGCCATAACGGTATAACGGCAGTGTATTAGAAGAATTCCGTAATGTTATAATTTTATATTTAGGTATAAACTCGATTTTCTTGTTTATATACATTTCGCAATCGATAACGAAATGCTTCAGATAACTGGTTTAACACTTTTAAGTTAGTAAACCTCTTTTAGCGAACTGAAGTTGACATAGACAATAACGGCACTGCATTTAGAAGAATTCCGTAGTCTTATATTTAGGCATAAAGTCGATTTTCTTGTATATACACATTTAGCGTTCGATAACGAAATGCTTCAAATCA
>CM050327.1:73943653-73958642 GCA_027475135.1 Bactrocera correcta
ATTGTGATACATTGTTTTGCATTTTAGGTGACGAACTATGCGGAACCTTTTTGATCACTCCTCCTCAATTAGGTTAAAATCTTAAAAATTCATAAAAATTATACAAACAAATGTAGCTCACAAATTTATAGCGACCGTTAAAATATTTATGCACACTAAGCATAACAGAGCCATTAAAAACTTCATTACCGCTTCAGCAATACCATCACTACATCGCTTACTATACCCTCACTATCAAACGCGCTCTCAAATTAAAACTCCAACAGTTCGTTAAATCTCCGTTAACCCACAGTTATAAACGCGTTTATATCCACATTCAGAATTTTAAGCAGCCAACCCACTGCCATTCGCTTAAATGCCATCCACATGCAGTTTCCTTATTTATACAGCACCCCTCACCCATCTATCCACCAACGATTTGTCTTGATGACCGCCTTCACAATCATTTTCATGGTCATCAACTTCAACGCGTCACTTGCAACATCCTTGCGACACACGTACATATGTATGTACACAGGCGAATACTTAAATCAATTTCATGGCCCCTTTTAGTGTCCATCAAAGCGGGTTTGTTTAACAACGTCAGTTATCAGTAACCGCAATGTCACTTATAAAGCCACACGGCTGGAAGATGTGGCGCTCCGCAAGTGCAAATGCAACAAGCAACGCACTTGTATATATAAATATATTTAAAGATGAGTCAAGTTAAAGATATTTGCATCTGATATATACATATGCATATGTAAGTATGTATACTCAGTCATTTGTATGTTATATGAGTTATCTGAGTTATTAACGTCACAGACTTTTCCGCTTAGCCTTTCTGACGCATCCTCGCGGCGTTTTTGCGTCAGTGTGCCTTTTTTTTTTTTAACTGAGGGTGTAGTTTGAAGTGACAGAGTAGACAAACAAATGGCAGGTTATCTGGAGTAGTTTTCCACATATACCCTAGCGGGTAATGGCCAAAGAGTGGCAATGGTATGAAAGCAGGAGAAAAGGAAGTATTTTTTTTACAATGCTCTCTGTTGAACTATCGTCACTGATACAAGTATTATATTTCCTTACCTAAAATTATTCATATGAAGTATCAGCCATCCATATATTAATATTATTTCTTATTCGCTATGTGATACTTTTCATTACATTCGGAAGTGATCAAAATCGAGCCATAACCAAGAGTTTTATAAAAAATGTGCCCACACCGTCACCTGAGTTGCTCTTGAGGTTAGTTATTTCAGATAAGGTTCTAGATGTTGTTCCGCCATTTGGTCTGTTTGTGTGTTCTATATGTAGTCAAGCCGAGTACTCGGCATAATGAAAGCACTGATTTCTCGATCTCACCGAGCTCATCAATAAAATCCTTCTAAGGCGGCTAATATCAGTTGAGGGTGATTATAATCAATATACTTGTATAAGACCTTTCTGTAATAAATTAGACCAGCATTTTAAGCTGTTTGCTTTTCCGTCTTAACTAGAATCAAATCAGTTTAATAAATTGGGTAGAGAAATTTTTTTTTTTTTAGTTGGTCGCTAGAATTGCAAGTCTTTTTTGAGATCTAATGGCTGCACCGGATTCATGAAGATTCATTGTTCGCTGACGCATTACCTCAAATTGTTCAAACGTCCTCCTGATGATCTTCTTATTTAACTAAATCATTATTTTCAGAATACTTTTGCTTTCTGTATACTTCTACGAGTGCCTCTATTTTTCTGTTGCCATATGATATTCAATCTTGGTAGAGATTGGATCTCGAATATTATCTCCGATCTTGTTAAATTCAAATAGAGAAATCTGTTTTGTTCCTCCATATAAATTGCAATCATTCTTTAAGAGCCTCAATTATCTTCTGGATAAAAACCTCTTCTAAAAAAATTCATTTAATGTAATGACGAGTATTTATTTGGAAGAAAAAAAAGCTAAAATTAGATCTGCAATCGCTTAGACTATCAATTCAAATATGCATGAAAAGGTAAACGCGAAATGACGCCATGTGATAAAAAATCATTTTAAGATATCTTACAAAATATTATTTTCTCAAGAAATTTACCTAATAATACAGTTGGTACACAAACAGAGTTAGGAAGCAGTTGGAAAAAGGTTTATTTATGATTCAATCACCTCTAAGATTTCATAATAACGGAGTCTTCAATTGGTACGCTACCAAAGTATACCGATAAGAACAGCAAACGATGCCCCATATTTTTCCCGCTATTTTAACATTTCTCTTAAGTAAGGTTTGCCATTTCATCATAGAGAGGTGTCACAATCTAACAGTGAGTCGAAATTATTAAAATTTTTTACCGGAATTCAGAGTTAATGGTCTCAACTTTTAGAGCGCTACGTCCAATTTATGGTCGTTATAATCCTCCTATCAGATCAACAATTGAGCATCTAGTGGAAAAAACGTACAAAACGTTCCCATGATAGTGAGACAAAGAATTGCCCATAGTGTCGAGAATATTGCTGGCATTCACACGTCTTTCTCAAGCGTTGGGCATTTTCCGTTCAAGAAGCGATTCACACTTACTCCATGAGTCACAATTGCATCCTGAAAAAATTACGTTTCGGTACGGTTTATGGGCCGGCAGCATCATTAAACCGTACTTCTGAACAAGTCCATCACGTTGTTGTGAATGGGAATCGCAACCGCTCAATGATAACCGAATATTTTTAGTCCGAATTGGATTATATGAATTTGGATTTATTGAAAACCAAGTTTGTGGTTCTAACAGGACGGCGTCACAAGCCACATAGCGAATGTCACAATCGATTTATTGAAAACCAAGTTTGTTGAACGTGTTATCCCACGAAATGGCTCAGTCAATGGGTCGCCTCGGTCATGCGATTTGACGCCGTTCGACTATTTTCTGTGAGGCTACTTCAAGTCTAGGGTCTTATGCCAGCAAGCCAGCGACTATTGCTGAACTTCGTAGGAATATCGAAAATGAAATTGTGGCAGTATCAGAACAAATATGCTTGAAAATTGTCGGAAATTGAGTTCAGCGGCTGGACTTCTGCAACCGTTACATACATAATGGCATCGAATGCACTTTCACAAGAATAAAGAATTTCATTGATATTCCAAACCATTTTTCTAGCGCTCTTTTTGAAAAATCCGTTACTACAAAAATTTTTTTCCTATAATTTTACCTAAGCGAAAGGTAATTTGGAGAAATCTATGGAGGAATATATGATTACCCATATATTCGAAGAGCGAAGGATTTAAAAGGTTCATGGATTTATTTCAAAAATACGTTTCAAAAGTTATAACATCTTATTGAATTCGAAAGGATTTTGAAGGGTTTAGATCTTATTTGTACTGGTAAGGATACTAAAATTGGAGGCTTTTCGACAGAACGCTTAGAGCTTACCATAAATTTGTGTAAGCGCTAAAGTCCGTTTTGGCTGTATTTTCTATTTTGCCGAAGGTAAGACTACCAAAATGTTTCAGCCCCAGTTGGGCAAAGGCTGAGCAATGAAGGGTAAACTGCTTGTCTGTTTTTACTTCACCCTTTTCCATACAACTTTCAGAATTAACTTCCGATAAGATTTTTAACCTTACCGAATGGATTTTATGGGGCATTGTCCTGTAAAAACTCTTATGATTGCAAATAGTTCAGTAGATATCCTGCTTTCTACTCCAGCTGAAAGGTTGTCGCTTTTAAAGCACAGACTAGGCTTATTGATTTAGATATAGAGCACAAGATGCCAATGAAGATCTAACTCGGTTCCATTTCGCTATGAGCGAGACAAGGGTGCCTCTTCTGGCTAGCTCATCGGCTTTGCAGTTGCCAGTGACTGCGATTGGACCAGGCACCCAACCGAGTCTATATCTTGTGAGCGCGCTGCTGTTAGCACACCTTCCTCAAAGAGGCTGCGCTTCGCAATAGTACGTCTATTATCAACTTTTTAGCAGCCACTTTTGCTGGTAGCTTAAGTCTAAACATGTTGGAGCGCTTCTTACAGAAAACTCTATCCTCTATCCTTTCCTCTTGTTGTTGTCGTTGTTGTTATAATAACAGAATTCTGCCGAGTTGAAAGTCAACAGCCGGATAAAAATCGTCGTCTCCACTGTCGTGGGAACGGTGTCCTTTCCTCGTAGTTTTGACCCTTTCATGTGAAAGGTCACTGCGCCGCTTCTCCAGCGACTTCTCCTCATCCTCATATCTACTCTCGTCGGTATGAGAGCACAAAAAACACTGCCACGAGTGGCACCTGCAACGCAGTGAGCCAAGTTTTCAGGAATGCGGTTGGAAGAAGAGAAAATATTGTACAAAATACTTCTAAATTATATTTTTTTATTTTGAAAATTCGAAAATTAATTTTTTCATTACTTTTTTTAATTTCTAATTTTTTTTTAATTATTCCACACTACATTTATAAATAAGATTTTTTCAACAAAAATTTAATACTTTTGATACAAAAATTTAAAATAAAAAAATATTACAAAGTAATGAAAAGGAAAAAAATAATTAATTAATTAATTGAAAATATGTACTTTTCCATTTTTTCAAAAATAATTAAATATTTTATACTTTTCGAATTTTTTCAGAATTGATGAATTTTGTTTTTCCTCTTTACATTTGGAAATTATATAGTTGTTTTTTTAATTTTTTTCATTCTGAATATTTTGTATCAAAAATACTATACTGAAAAAAAAAAAACGAATATTTTTCACATCACTGTAAACACGAGTAAAATTTGCCTCGGTCGACATTTTACCTTTCCTTCGATTACATCTTTCACTCCCCCACAAACGCCACGTCAACTTTAATGTATGTAAGCGTATATTTACTGCCATATTTTTCCTCGGCATTCTACCGACAATTTTATGTGGCACAGTCTGCAACAAAGTCTGTGCGGTTATTTACGGTCTCCGTCTACTCGGCTGATAACTATGTCTGCGCACGCCACCACAACCGCCGCCACACTAGTACATCCGCTTATTAACCGCAAACGCCTACATTTTCCGGTGCGCCCTCCACAGCGCTAAACTGGCACTTCATGCTCATCCCGCACGGACCGATGCTTATCCTGGAGGTTGTAAATCAGCGCGCGAGGCAGACGCGCCCAGCAGAAAAAATGCTAATGCAGCAAAGGAAGGTTGCTTGCGCCATTAAAGTTGTCTGCTCGTAGCGGGAGCCGAGCGCAGACTCACACCGCCATAACGATTATCTGCGTTCGATCGCAATGTGGCTGCTCTCGGGCGTGCCATGTGTCAGTCTTAGTCACACACACACGCACACATGTACATATGTGTTGCTGTATTTTATATCTTCCTTATATTTTCTTACCTTCGCCATTTCTCTTTTATTTTTTCTTGCAATTTTCTTTGTTTTCTTTTATTTTATTGCTGCCTGTGGCCAACTGCTCGCCACACAGAGTCTGCTGTGGCGCTCATTCCTTGGCCATAAACTCAGTTTCTCAGTTTTACAGGTAGCATAACAAGGGCAGTCTGATGGCCAGAGCAGGAGACAAGCGCTGAGCGCCGAGGCAGGCAAGGGCGATGGAAATAGGAAGAGACGAGAACTAAAAGAAAACAAAGTAAAGGACACCGGAATGGAGGCAATGAATGCGAAAATAAAATATTATTACAAATTGTAAACAATTTAAGTGCGGCACATCAAAACGAAATGAAATGCATGGCACCCCGCCTGCTTTCACTTCTCCCAGCTCACTTGCCACACGCTTTCGCCCGCGCTGGTAGTTACTTAAGCGCCAATTTGCTTTGATTTACTTTTGAGTTGATAAACTAACTGTACATATGTGTGAGTGTGTTTATGAATGTCTGAACTTTTAAGTTATGCCGCCATTTTATTTTTACGAATGTAGTTTATGTTGCGGCCAATGCGCTCTGACATAGGCATGAGAAACTGGGCATGTCCGAGAGCAAACGTTGGCGCAAATGTAGTTAAATGTGGAATTGACTGAACTTTGAAAGAAAAAATGTAAGGCCTGTGGAAAATAAGTTTAGTTTTCAATGGAGGACTTAATGTATCTGATATTTTCATCGATGTAAGCAATATTCTAAAAAAATATTGGAATTGCTTCCATTTTAATGAGAACTAGCCAGTTGGCGAATTACATAGCTTCATTCTTAGAGTACAAACTTTACATTATATGAACCTAGTATGAGACTTTTGACTCAAACAAATAAGTTTACAAATCTATATTGCGCTCATCGCCATCTATCGGATATATTTTATTAGTTTTCACGTGCCAACACGCTCAACATTGACAATTCTTCAGTGAGTCTCTCATGAAGTTTGCTCTAATATATGCTACCAAAGCATGTATGAAGATCATTTTGGCTGTATGGATTTTAACGGCATACATAATGCTGCGGCTAGATGAGGCTTTGTGTTTTATTAGAGGGCACAAAAGATCTAAGAACGCGGTACAATCCTCTTCTTTCTGCCTGTCTGTATGTCTCTGAGGTAAGTACTCTGCAAAAGTCAACATAACATGTAGGTTGCTACAAATAATCGCGCGAAAATATTAAATTTAATTTTTTAGCCGAATATGAATATTTTAAGTTACTGTAAAAAATCGAAATGTTCTGAGTATGTTTAACAGCAAAAATGTCAAATTTTACGATAAAGTTGTGAGTTGCCGATAATAACACCAGGGTTGCCGAGTCTCGAAATATAAAGAAAACCTACGTAGATGATATTCCATGGATATTTCTTTGGAAAGTATACGAGCTGATCAACTGATATAGTACAAGTTTATCATTATTTTAGACTTAACAGGTGAATATTGCTTCCTTGACTAAGTTTGCCAAGTAATTTATGTTAGTTTTGTAAATTTACGGGTGATCTCAGTAAAGGCACTTTTTTCGATAGCCTTTTTTCACAGATCACGCGTGACTCCTGTTAAGCTGTCTTGTCACTTATCTTCAGTATTGTTTGGCATTTAATCATGGAAAGTCTTACGATTGAACAACGTTTAAAATTGTTCAACTCTATTACAAAAATTAACTTTCTGAAAAGAATTTGTTTCGCGCTCTTCGCCCAACTTATGGTCAACATAATCGGCCTACTGAGCATATTATTCCCAACACCATCACCCATATTGAGACCCAGCATTCATTATTGGATAATAATCGACCGAATATACCACATTCAGCATGCGGCGAAGAGAATAGAGTAGCCGTAGTTGAGAGTGAACACGAAGACCATGGCGACTCGATTCGGCGTCGTTCACAGCAACTCGGATTGACGTATGGAATGGCTAGGCGCATTTTATGTCGAATTCTTAAGTTAAAAGCGTACAAAATACAGATTGTGCAAGAACTGAAGACGTTCGATCCCAAGCGACATTACTTTGCTCTATGGACTTTTGAAAAGTTCAAAGAAGATCGATCGCTTTCGAGCCAAATTTTGTTCAGCGGGGAGGCCCATTTCTGACTCAATGGGTATGGAAACAAGCAAAATTGTCACATTTGGAAAAAAGAGAAACCTGAAAAGATTCAAGAGCTATCATTTCATCCAGAAAAAAATGTTTTGGGGTAGTTTGTGTACCGGTGGAATCAACCGTCAATGAAGATCGTTAACGCACTATGATTGCCGGCTATTTGATGGCTGAAATAGAAGCTCTTGATATCGGCGACATTTGGTTTCACCAAGACAACGTCACTTCCCACACATCAATGGATTTATTGAGAAAACACTTCAGTGAGTAGATAATTTCACGTTTTGGGCCAAGATACCAAGGTCGTCTGATATCGCATCGTTAGACTTTTTCCGGTAGGATATGTAAGGTTCAAATTCTATGCGGATAATCGCGCTTTGATTCAGGCCTTGGAGGAAAATATCACGCGTGCCCTCTGCCATTTAGCAGTCGAAATACTCGAACGAGTCATCAAGAATTGCACTCAACGGAAGGACCATCTGAAACATAGCCGCGGCCACCATTTGAAAGAGATAATCTTCAAATAAATGCCAAAGAATGTTCTTTCGAATGATTATAAACATTCTCAATTATGTTTGAATTTTCTGTGTTATTTCTTTAAAAAGTAGGGAGCTTCGAAATAGATCACTTCATATGAAAGAAACCCCACCTAGAGGATATTTAATGTCCTATGTTTGGAAATTATATGTGCTATCGGATTAGTGAAAGAGCAAGGTTATCGTTATTTTTTACTTCATAGGTGCAGCAATGGTTCCTTGATTAAATTTCGCAAGATATTTATGACCCATAATGGTTACTATAGGTTTTTAAAAAGTATATCAAATATGATCGGGTAACTTCTGTTGCAAGTACAGTTTCTAAAATGCAAATAACTATAAAACGTAGTATTAGGAGGGTGGAGTCATGTGTAGAAGTTCACGCAAGTGAGGAAAGTTCTCTGATCGCCATTCACTTGGGAGTGGCCAGAAACGATTCTTTTACATATGACTCAAGCAGCTCACGACTTCCGGTCTTTGACCAAGTATCCTCTGGGTAGCCTAAGAACATCCGTTTGAAGGCGAGCTAAAGTGAGAAGGCGAAACACCCCTGCATAGGGTTGTGCGCTGGGTTTGGGACCCGCCACGTAAAAAAACACCCCCAATGAAAGACAACAACAAGCCTCGGATGAGTGACCCCCCTTTTGATGACGACCATGGCAAACGAAATAAGGACTATGATTTGAGGGCATGCACCTGGAATGTCCGGTCCCTTAATTGGGAAGGTGCCGCTGCCCAGCTGGTAGATGTCCTCGTAAAGATAAAGGCTGACATCACCGCCGTCCAAGAAATGCGATGGACGGGACAAGGACAGAGACGAGTAGGTCCTTGTGACATTTACTACAGTGGCCATATAAAGGAGCGCAAGTTTGGTGTTGGATTCGTGGTGGGAGAGAGACTCCGTCGCCGAGTACTATCATTCACTCCGGAGAATGAACGTCTAGCCACAATCCGCATCAAAGCGAGGTTCTTCAACATATCGCTGATTTGCGCCCACGCCCCGACGGAAGAGAAGGACGATGTGACCAAAGATGCCTTTTATGAGTGCTTGGAGCGCACTTATGAGAGATGCCCCCGCCACGATGTCAAAATCGTGCTTGGCGACTTCAATGCCAGGGTGGGCAAAGAAGGTATCTTTGGCACTACGGTCGGTAAATTCAGCCTCCACGCGGAAACATCCCCAAATGGGTTGAGGCTGATCGACTTCGCCGGGGCCCGAAATATGGTTATCTGTAGCACTAGATTCCAGCATAAGAAGATACATCAAGCTACCTGGCTGTCTCCAGATCGAAAAACCACCAACCAGATCGATCATGTTGTGATAGACGGAAGACACGTCTCCAGTGTTTTAGATGTGCGTGCGCTCCGAAGTCCTAACATCGACTCGGACCACTATATTGTTGCAGCCAAAATACGCACCCGCCTCTGTGCAGCAAAAAACGCACGCCAACAAACACAAGGATGGTTCGACGTCGAGAAGCTGCAATCACAACAGACAGCCGAACGTTTTTCTACTCGGCTTGCACTCCTGCTCTCTGAGAGCACTCGTCAACAACTCGGTATAAGGGAACTGTGGGACGGCATTTCAAACTCCTTACGTACAGCTGCAACCGAAACCATTGGTTTTCGGAAAGTGCAGAAGAACAGCTGGTACGACGAGGAGTGCCGTGTCGCAGCGGAGAGAAAACAGGCTGCCTACCTCGCAACGTTACGATCGACCACAACACGTGCGGGATGGGATAGATACCGAGAGTTGAAGAGGGAAGCGAGACGCATTTGTAGACAGAAAAAGAAAGAGGCCGAAATGCGTGAGTACGAAGAGCTTGATAAGCTGGCCGACAGGGGTAATGCTCGAAAATTCTACGAAAAGATGCGGCGGCTTACAGAAGGTTTCAAGACCGGAGCATACTCTTGTAGAACCCGCAAAGGTGATCTAGTTACCGATGCCCAGAGCATACTTAAATTATGGAGGGAACACTTCTCCAGCCTGCTGAATGGCAGTGAACGCACAACACCAGGAGAAAGCGAACCCGATACCCCAATCGATGACGATGGAGCAGACGTTCCATTGCCCGACCATGAAGAAGTTCGAATAGCAATTGCCCGCCTGAAAAACAACAAAGCGGCAGGGGCCGATGGATTGCCGGCCGAGCTATTCAAACACGGCGGCGAAGAGCTGATAAGGTGCATGCATCAGCTTCTTTGCAAAATATGGTCGGACGAAAGTATGCCCAACGATTGGAATTTAAGTGTGCTATGCCCAATCCACAAAAAAGGAGACCCCACAATCTGCGCCAACTACCGTGGGATTAGCCTCCTCAATATCGCATATAAGGTTCTGTCGAGCGTATTGTGTGAAAGATTAAAGCCCACCGCCAACAAACTGATTGGACCTTATCAGTGTGGCTTTAGACCTGGTAAATCAACAACCGACCAGATATTCACGATGCGCCAAATCTTGGAAAAGACCCGTGAAAGGAGAATCGACACACACCACCTCTTCGTCGATTTCAAAGCTGCTTTCGACAGCACGAAAAGGAGCTGCCTTTATGCCGCGATGTCTGAATTTGGTATCCCCGCAAAACTAATACGGCTGTGTAAACTGACGTTGAGCAACACAAAAAGCTCCGTCAGAATCGGGAAGGACCTCTCCGAGCCGTTCGATACCAAACGAGGTTTCAGACAAGGCGATTCCCTATCGTGCGACTTTTTCAACCTGCTTCTGGAGAAAATAGTTCGAGCTGCAGAACTTAACAGAGAAGGTACCATCTTTTATAAGAGTGTACAACTGCTGGCGTATGCCGATGATATTGATATCATCGGCCTCAACACCCGCGCCGTTAGTTCTGCTTTCTCCAGACTGGACAAGGAAGCAAAAGAAATGGGTTTGGCAGTGAACGAGGGCAAGACGAAATATCTCCTGTCATCAAACAAACAGTCGTCGCACTCGCGACTTGCCACTCACGTCACTGTTGACAGTCATAACTTTGAAGTTGTAGATAGTTTCGTCTATCTTGGAACCAGCGTAAACACCACCAACAATGTCAGCCTAGAAATCCAACGCAGGATAACTCTTGCCAACAGGTGCTACTTCGGACTAAGTAGGCAATTGAGAAGCAAAGTCCTCTCTCGACAAACAAAAACCAAACTCTATAAGTCACTCATAATTCCCGTCCTGCTATATGGTGCAGAGGCTTGGACGATGTCAACAACGGATGAGTCGACGTTGCGAGTTTTCGAGAGAAAGGTTCTGCGAAAGATTTATGGTCCTTTGCGCGTTGGCCACGGCGAATATCGCATTCGATGGAACGATGAGCTGTACGAGATATACGACGACATTGACATAGTTCAGCGAATTAAAAGACAGCGGCTACGCTGGCTAGGTCATGTTGTCCGGATGGATGAAAACACTCCAGCTCTGAAAGTATTCGACGCAGTACCCGCCGCGGGAAGCAGAGGAAGAGGAAGACCTCCACTCCGTTGGAAGGACCAAGTGGAGAAGGACCTGGCCTCGCTTGGAATATCCAATTGGCGCCAAGTAGCGAAGAGAAGAAACGACTGGCGCGCTGTTGTTGACTCGGCTATAATCGCGTAAGCGGTGTCTACGCCAGTAAAGAAGAAGATAAAACGTAGTATAGTCCCCGCTTTGAAGCCATGCAGACCCATCCTTGGCTAATAGATCGCCTGCAGTTATTTGAATATGAATTCAAAGTAGAAACATTTTTTGATTTACTTTTACCAATGTTAACCAGCAAGAAACCTGGAACTAGGAACCCATAGCATTCCTCTATGTTTGTTGATTGGGGTCTTTTTCGATATCTACCTTTATGGAGATGCCGCTGTTCGATGTTGGTAAACGAAGAGCTAGAAATTTGTTGAGTTCTTTGGTATATTTTAAAAATATGAGCTCCAAAATTCAACTGTAGCAATCTACTAAAAGTACCTATTTACTATCAGCGCCAAAAGATGATGAATACTTCTTTGAAACACCTTAAATACTGAACCGAATCCTAAATATAGTATCTATTGAAAATAAATCCATGACTTTTCCAATCAATTGCTTAGTCATCTGTACTTCACACTGGAAAATAGTAGTCGAATTACACTACAAGCCGCCTTCTCCTACTTGAAAGTAAATTGTTTGCAGATATACTTAAACTGGTGCATTTGTTACCTCCAAAAGGACCAATGGTTCATGCAGCATGCAAAGGCATTATAATTGGCTCAAAAAGCTTACATGTATTTACATTTTATCCATTAATTGCTGGAGATTTATAGCAAAAAACTAGTTGAGGCTTTAAGAGGTGTCATAAAGATATCATGCGCCTAACTGTATGCTTCTAAATATAAAATAGGGGTGTTTAAGGTATGAAAACAACTGTTTATTTGCCAAAATTTAGCTATATTTTGGCGTAAAATTTATTTATAACAAAGTTTAAGCATATTTATCTCACATTTTTATCTCATTTTTTGTGTTTGCCTTACTGTAAGAGGATTTATCAACAGTTATGAGCGGATTTTTAAGTAAATAAGGCCTTAAATACCACATAATTAATTAAATTTCAATTGTTTTGCATAGCTATGATTAACTTTTTCTGTTGCTTAATGGAAGCAGCCATTATATTTTTTTGAGTCAATAATTATTGCCACATTTGTTGCATTAAAATGTCAATAGTACTCGATTATGTTGAATGTTGCAAGTGACACGAAAGCCAAAAAAATGTTCAAACTACTAACATATTTATTGTTTTTTATATTAAAATGCGTGGCAACACTAAATTATTAAGTCTGTAGTGCCTTTTAGCATGCATTTTTTTGAGCGCCTTAAACTATGCTACGGAAATCAGCGCCATTAAGCAATTAATTACGCCATAAACAATGTTTTGCATAACAAAGTACACAAGTATATAAGTATATAAAATACATATTTATACATTATATGTATGTATATAATATGTAGAAATACAATATATAATTAGTTGTGTGTGCTTATATATATTTACCACACATATTTAATCCCTTTAAACAAGCATTTGCACATTTTCTACTTACTTTAATATTATCATGAATATTTATAGATTGCCGCATACGAAAATGTTGCATGCCACACAACACGTGCAACAATAAGCATTTTTACTACAATTTTAATTTAACTACACGCACACATACACGGGTATATATATAATTAATTATTTTCACGCGGCCATTGTGCTATTGTAAGCGAGTTTAATCATTTCCCACACACACACACACATGCATGCACGCGCAAAATTCTTGTATGCCTGTGTGTGTGTGTGTAATGAAATATAGTTGTGAAGCAACAATCGCGCGTGCAACTAACAATTGCAGCGCAAAAAATATTTACACAATAACTGCATTGTTGTTGTTGTTGTGTGTGGTATTTGCAAAAAAACAGCAACAACAACGCGCACAATTTTGCTGAACGGAAATTTTCGTGCAAACAACGGCGGTGACATTTCCGGCAACAATGAATTTGTCATGTTGGCGGGTGGGCGCGGGGTTAGTTGCCATTTTCCATTGACACACCTACACACATAAATACTTTAGTGTATATGTTATAAAGCACACGTACATATGGAATAGCGACGAATGTGCAGCGCAAAGGCAGACAAAAGCGTGACAATGATGGCCAGCAATTTTGGTGATGATAATGGGTGGCGATTTTTCAACGACAGACATACTATGTGTACTATATATCTGTATATGTATATTGACAGCAATACGCTTGTAGCTACTTTTTACTAATTTTTTTATACTCTGAAAAGAGTAGTTAGTAACAACCAGAAGTTAATGTCAAAGCTCCTATAAAATATATCTGCAAATATGAGTCTCTTAATTTTTTCGATATCTGTCTGAAATTTTGCACAAGTTCTTTTCTTCTCAAAAAACAGCTCATTTGTGAGAACTGCCGATATCGGCCCACTGTAGCATATAGCTCCCATACAAACTGACTGATCAATTTTACTTCTTTATATGAAAAACTTTTTTATTTGACGGTTTATCTTTATGAAATTTTGTATAGCTTATTGCCTAACACAATGTTTTAGACTGACAGCAAATTCTTTGGATCGAACGACTATAGCTTATAGCTGCCGTAGAAACTAAGCCATCATAATCAAGTTCTTGTAGGAAGAAGTTCTTTATTTGATAAGATATCTTCCTGGAACTTGGCAGAGGTTGTTATGTCAGACAGTAGTATAATCTCAGAAGAAATCGTTCAGATCAGACCACTATAACATATAGCTGCCATACAAACTGAGCGAACATAAGGAAGTCATGTATTAAAAAGTTCTTTATTTTTTAAGATATATTCACAAAATTTGACGGAGATTATTATGTTAAACAATAATATAATCTCAGAAAAAATCATTCAGATCGGACTACTATAGCATATAGCTGCCATACAAATTGAACGCTCAAAATTTAAGGCTTATATCAAAATTTTTTTCATTTGCCGAGATATCAACACCAAATTTGACACCAATTATTCTACAAGACAAATCTTTGATATACAAAGAAATTGTTCAGATCGAATCACTATAGCATATAGCTACCATATAAGCTGACTGAACAAAATCAATCTAAAGAAGAAGAAAAATGCCCTTGTGTAGGTTATTATAGCTTCTATGTAGCCGAAGTTAGCGTTTTTTGTTTTGTTTAGTTATTTTTTTCTTCGCTGACATTTTCCTTTTTTCTCACTATCGCCTTTCTACAGTATTTTTTACGCGCTCTTTGATCCATTTACCGGGGTTTCTGTACATGTGTATGTCTGTGATTGGTGATTTCGGCACTTAACAGCTTTTGTTATCACTCGTTTTAGTTGTTGTTGTAATATTTTTTTCTACTACTTTTATTATTTTTTTCTACTACCTTTTGTACTTTTTCCTACTACTTTTTATATTTTTCCTCACTACCTTTAATTTTTTTGCGCAAAAAAAATATGCATTGCTTATTATTTTTTGTGGTTGCCATATTTTCACACACTGCAGCACACTTCCATATTTTTTTTTATATTTTC